>BQNB010069379.1:23086-33507 GCA_026074375.1 Tanacetum coccineum | reverse complement strand
AAAAGTCCCATTTTTCAATCTAAAAATTAGATTAGTAAAAATTATTTTTGGAGTCTGAATTTTTGAGCATAAGCTCATTGGTTGTTAAAATACATCTGTTTTAGCTTATTTTAGAGCTTTTACTTCTTTTACTAGCTTAATTTGAGGGCTGCATAAGCTACTTAGTCTTTTAAAAAAAACCAAAAATAATATGCATTCTGTGTAAGAGCCCTTTTTCATCAAGTTTTTTCATAGCTTATTTTAATTTCTAAATGCTTTTTAATTAGTGATTTAGGTAGCTTATAGTATAGGCTTTAAGTTCTTACAAGTCATTTTGCCATAATGTTTCATTTAGTTGCTTAAAAATAAGCTCAAAAGTCCCCTTTTGGGCTGTTTGGTTACCAGTTTAGGCCAATAAGTCTTTTTGCTTTTCAAAGCTTCCCAGCTTAATTTAGTTGCTCAATTTTGTCCCTTATTGCTTATTAGGTATAGGTGTTGAGCTGTTTATGCTTATTTGCCTTTAAATCATGCTTATTAGTCATAAAAAAGCCAAAACTTTAGCCTTAAATGACTTAGTGTTAAAAAGGCATTCTGTCAACTTTTTAATTGCTTATTTCTAGCTTATTTTTAAGATTTGTAAAAAGTTCTTTTTTTAAAAAGTTGTTATTTTTGCTTATTTTATAAGTTTTCTAAAAGAAAAAAAGAAAAAAAATGTTTTCAAAAAAAGGAGAGGCATGGGGGTCGAACCCATGACCTCCCCCTTTGCACACACACGTCCCAAACACACACACACTAACCATTGGCACCAGTAGGGCTATCTGTTAGCCCTACAACTTACTTTTCTTTTATACTCTTTTTAACCATTAAGCTTTCAGCCACATTTTGCTTATTTGCAGCTTATTTTTAAGCTGTTTTTCAAAGCTTTTATTTTTCATAGAACCAGAACTGTTCAAGCTACTTTTCCTTAATTTTTCAGATTTTTCTCATTTAGTTTACTATTTTTAATAATTTTTTCTTATTAAAACTGTTTTTAATTCATAAAAAATTAAATAAAAATCAAAAAAATATAATTCTTTTTTTTAAAATTTTCTTTTATCATGTAGGACTGTAGAAAATTAGATTTGCTTCCGTAGGGTTAAAATTCTAGATTTTGATTTTTTTAAAGAACGGGATTGAATCCCGTTAACGTTTTTCGTGTTTTTAAGCTTAAATTGCTTTCGTTTTTGGTTTACTTTTCTTTGATCTTGCATTTTAGTCATTTAGGGTTTATTAAAAGTTAAAAAATCATTTTAGGATTAAATTTGACAAATTAGTTTTTTTAGTCGCGTTTTTACGTTCCCGTTTACGTGTTTAATTTCGTAATTGCTTTCGTTTTTAGTGTAGCTTGCCTTTTACTTATTTTTCCCGTAGAATTATCAAATCCAATCAAATCTTTGTTATTCAAACATCAAATGTCAAACCGACTCTCGACTTTCCATTGCACGCCTCGTTGGGGAGAACGACCCGGGTGATCACTTGCCCGGAATCATTTATATCATACCCGTGAGTTTGTTGACCTTTTTCCTAAATGGTTGACTAGGTTGACTTGCGGGGATTTTATATTTGATATTGTATTATACTATTTGATATATAATTACCCCTAAAAAGGTGGATATCATTTTGGCGCCGTTGCCGGGGAGGAGTGTAAGCGATTGTCGTTTCGACGTTTGACAATTAGTGCTTTGAAGATCCTTCCTTGTGAAGTTATTTTCTTTATAAAAATATAAAAATACAAAAATATTTTTCATTTTCTTTTATTAGTATATAAAAACAAGAAAAAATCAAAAACATAAAAACATTGTCTTTAAATAATAAAAACCATCATCAATATAATGCTCTCAACTTGAGCATTATCATAATAAGTTCCCAAACAAAAGATTTAAAACTTGCCTTTGTGTCACTTGCGAGGTACGGCTCACCTTTAATCGATTAACAAACTATAAGAGGGGTATAAGGAGGGTTGTTCCGAGGAACTACGACCCGAAAGGAGAAGGATTTTAATAGCTTCGCGCTTTCCCGCTCCTCCGCTCCTTTGTGCGTTTTTCTTTTAAAGAGCTACCGTGAAGCTAGTTGATTATTGGTTTAAGTTGTCTTATCTCATTTTGTCCTTTAATAAAATGAATTGTTTAAAAAACCTAAAAACCCAAAAATAATCTTCTTTTTCTTCTTATCCATTTAATTCTTTTCTTAACCCTCTATATTGTTTAATTCTTATGGCGTCACTCGATTATCGTTTGAATCCCCTCTTCACGTTTAAAGAGTGTTCGTCTTGTGGAACTTTGTATAATAGAGGACATTGTTGTTCGAATATGAGTTCCGTTGGAAAAATTGTTCATGATTCTAATAAAGCTCCCGACTCACCACTACATCCCCATACGATTTCGTCCGACCAACGTCATTGCTTTCATTGTAAAGATGTGTTAGGAGATGGTGAATTTTGTCAATGATGTACTTGCGTGAGGTGTGGAAGTGGTCTTAGCAAAGGACTTTGTTTGATTTGTGCTTCAAGATATGGAAATAATCCGAATCCGATTTCTTTAAATGATTCTCCAAATATTTCTGAAAATGTTTCACAAAGTCCTCCACTAATCGACTGCGACTTTTGAATGTCAACCGATGAATCAAAATTTTCACGATTCCAATTCTTCCGGTTTTGACCAAATTCAACCCCCGCAATTTCCCGTCATTCATCAACCTCCTCAAGAAACAAGTGAGAAAATTTTGCAAGCTAAAGAAGACTTAATGATTTCTATTGAAACCTTTTTAAAGAAATTTAATCGTATATCTTTTAGAGAAACACCGAAGGTTTTAATGCAAGCTTGGGACAAATTTCTTGAAATTAAGCATGCTCAATCCGAGGAGGTACAAGAATTGCTTAGCAAACTTCTTCAAGATTTGCAAAGTATAAACGAGGAGTTGGCAGAATATATTAATACTCCAAGTTGGAATTTGCCTACCTCATCTTATGATGATGACGACGATGAGTATTCTTTTGCAACACAAGAATATCTCATGACATGTTCTACCGCAATCACACCCGATTCACCAAAAACGGACTCTCCTATAATGGAGGATGAGCATCTCGACACTATTCCGGAAACGGAATCGGACGAATTAATAAAGTCTAGTGTTGAGGACCTTGTCCATACCCCAAGTGAGTCCGATGGTATATCCGAAGGTGAATGTGATTTGCCCGTTTGTGATGATTCTTCTCTGAAAAAGGATGAGGTGTTAGATGATATCATTTCAATTCCACCAAGAAATGGTAATGATCATTTTAATGCCGAATCTAGTCCAAGTGAATCCATGCTTAATCGTGATAACGTGATATCTTCTCCTAAGATTGATCTCCTTATCGAGGAGTTCGCCGGTGAACTCGCTCTTCTTGCTCCAATTCCACCGGGAATTGTTGAAGCCAACCTTGATCCGAAGGAAGATATCCGTTTTATTGAAAATTTGATGTATGATAACTCTTTTCCTCGCCCTCCGGAAACTCTTAAAGACGATTCTGAAACTGTCATCGATTCCAACAATGATTATTCTTCGAGTGATGACGATTCTTATGAGGACATCGATTATGTCGATGCATCACCTCCCGATTCTGAGCTAGCCAGCTTAGAGGTGGTGGAGATTGTTATCCCGGAAGTTGGAGGGATTGATACTGATATTCTTTTAACAATCAAAGACGATATTCTTCATGAAAAATTGTTGAATGTCAATCTTCTTATTGCTAAGATCGAAGCATTAAAAGATAATCCCACTCCATCTTCCGATTTTGTGACCAAGTCTCCCTCTACATTTCTTAACTTTTTCTTGGAGGAGACTAACACCTTTGATAATTCTATACCCAAATCTGAAGCTTTCTGATTATTCTCTTCCGGATTATGAAGCTTTCTATCTCGATGACAATCATATTAAAGAGAAGAGTAGTGGCAGTACCACTACTCATGATGATTTTTCTCAATATGATTCGTTCATCTTTGATCTTTCGATCAATCCATTTCCTCCTGCCGATAGGAGTGACTTTTATCATGAGGAGTTCGCCGGTGAACTCGCTCACATCATATCTCCATCGAAGTATGATGATTTCTACTTTAAGATTGAGCCCGAGCTGGGCAATTTCACTATGGATGTGGTGGAGGATATTTTTGATAATCCGACAAGAGAACCGAGAGTTCATGTTTTACCCACCCAACCCACCCTTCATCTGGATTTGGATTTCACTATTTCTAGTAATTCCCTCGGATCCGACCTTATAGTTTCTTTTCCTTCCGGAACTAGAAACAAGATTTTCAATCCAGGGATATTAATTCGAGTCCAATCCAAGATATTTCTATCATGGGATGCATTTTCTATCTCATTCATTCGTGATCCTATTTTTCCAGTGATTGACACTTTGCTTCCATTTTCATCTGAAAATGAGAACAAAGTTGTCAATACTGGTATTGCATGAAATTTAATGTTTATCCAAACCACTTGAATGAAAGTCCTATGAAGATTTTATCTTCCACTTGCTCCCCCATGGACAAATTAATTCGGGGTCAAGTCAAGCTCGTGACTCGGTTAACAAAAACAAGCATTTCTATATTCTTATCTATTTTCTAACAATTAATGTGAGGGGGCTCGCTTCTTTCCTTTCTCGTGTTTTGTGTTTTGTGGTTTATGTTTTTATGTCCAGGATTGCCCGGATTTTGAAGACTCTCATGCTCATTGTTTTGTCCATTCATTCGAGCTTCATATCACCAGCTTCATTTAGGGAATCCAATATCCTAATCTTATCGATTATCGTTTATCTTTAGCATACTTGATAAATGGCTTTAGATTTGTGTAGAGAACCCTTAATACTTGAATTATGCCTTGAAATTAGTATGGGGGTGACAGTCTTACATTGAGGACAATGTGTAGTTTTAGTATGGGGAGAATCTATCGATTTGATTGTACCTGCAGCTGTTGTTTTCACGTAATCCCGTTTTTACCACCAAAATTCCCAAAAAAATTAAAAAAAATTAAAAAATTTCAAAAATAAAATAAGTGTTTTGTCACAATTTTGACTTTCTTGCAGGGTAAAAATAAGAGTAAATTTTGACCCAATCGAGCGTGTTAAGCTCTAGCTTGTTTCTTAACTTTTAGGCTAAGCGTTCGCGAGAATTCGTGAAGAATGAAAAATGATAGAGTTAAGTATGAGTTGGATGCTAAGCAAAGATTATTTGGAAATCTTAAGAGCTCATGTATGTAACTTGTTGCTTTTTCTCCCATAAGCCTTAACCGGATTAATATACGTGCTTGTTTTTGGAGTTATTCTAAATCAATAATTTTCTAAGTAATAAAGCAAAAATGTAGTCCTTAGTTCAAACTTATACTTGAATTTTTCAAAAAGAAGTCTTCTCTATATAAAGTAAAAAAAATATAATAAAAAAAAATAAGAATAATAAAAAATAATAATATAAAAAAAAATAATAAAAAAAGTAATTTAAAGCTTTAAAAAAAATTCAAAATATTATAAGCTGTGGGCTGAAAAAAGTTTACTACCTCTTGCCGGCTCACAACCGATGTGGTAGTCTTCTAAAGAAAGCCCATAGTAATAATAAAAATCCGAGACTGATAAAAGTTTGTTGCATCTTGCCGGCTCACAACCGATGTTTTGGCTGCCTCAAAAAGGACGAGGTTACAATAGCATAATGTCTAAATAATTCAGTGTGATATAATTGACTTCTCTTTTTGTTAAATTCAAATATGCTTTTGAACTTTGACTATTCTATTTTATAAGCTATGAATATACGGGAAACCTGAGAGTTTTTGAAACCTAAGGTCCGTGAGTCCCGATACTAGTCTCTGTGGGGTGTCAAAAGCCTGGTCACTTAGCCGCAAGGTTGGGATGTGCCGAGACGAAAGTCGCTACATGGGATGATCTCGCCTTCAAATTCATTATTCTCAGGTGGAACGTGAAGCATAGTATTTTGCAAAACGTTGATCCATGGTTGAAATTCAAAATGGCACACTCACCTAAGATATAATAATTGTCGGGAGTGAAAAGTTCACAAGTTGCAAATATGAGTAGTGTTAGCATCTTAACTTTTATTTAACGGTGATTTCGTTTTAAGCTTAGTTGGACAAGTGAAAAATCGGGAACGATGAATTTATCCTTTTTGGGGCATTTTCGGATCGAAATGCATCTTGTTCTATGATCCCTAACGGTTATGAAAATAACGAAAGTCAAATTAGTTAGTTGCTAAAAAATCAAATCAAAAATATTAGTGGTAATAAGCGTATATCTTCAATAATGGTAAAAATGAGGCTTCTCTAAACTCTTGATTCTCTAATTCACCTCGATGAACACTTAGCTACTTTTCGAGGTAATTAGTCGAGAGGGATCAAGATTCTTAGTTTTCTAAGTGTATTTATTACATTGCGTGAGGACACGGCAATACCTTAGTATGGGGGAATTTGGTATTTGCTATTTTATACATACTTTTTACCTAATTAAACGACCCCAAAAGACCAAAAACATAATAAAATTGCATATATATGCTTGTTTTTTGTGTTTGTGTATGTGCAGGTACGGATATTAAAAAAAAGACAAAAATAAAGACAAAATCGGATAAAACCAAGCACGGGATTGGAAAGAGCGCAAGAATACGAGTTCAACAGTGCCCTCAGATTTTATTGAGCCAGGCCAGCCCATAATTAATATAAGCCCATTTTCATGTCCAGATGAAATTTGTTAATATTGAAGATGCATGATGTCACCATGACGTCAGGTCATGTGCACATAAATTAAATCACAAACTAATCATGTGCCATAGCACTAATGGAATGAGGCGAATGGTAACATGACACGTGGCGGAGATATACCATTTCAATTGGGCAAATGAATGAGGTTGGCTGAGTGTTAAATTCAAAAGACTAGTCACGAGAATTTTAATTAATTCACAAAGAAGGCACGTGAGTCTCCACTATGAAGAAATAAGAAAGTAAAATAGTTACACGTGGCCATCTATCATGAGACGAGTATGAGAAAGAATTTATACAAAATTGATCCAGTGGCCATTATTCATGCGTACAAATGAAGCTTACCAAAAGTCACACGTGTCCTTCAATCATCGGTTGGATTAAGTCTGAAAAATTGGTGATCCGAGGCTACACAAAAGCATGTCAATGATTGGCTAATAATGCAACAATGATGGAGGACAAAATTACAATTCTCACCCTCACCCCCTTATAAATGTAGCTCGACCCCCTTCATTTTTTTGGAGAGGGAGGCCTTTATTTTTCATAGTAGTAGTTTAGTTTTTTTTAGCTTATTAAAGATTTGTATCAGCTTATTTTATTTTTCCCGCTTATCGTACTAGCTTATTTCTTAAGCTTAATCTGATGATGTAATAAAGAATGCTTGAAGTTGATTAAAAATCTTGGTTTGCTATTTGTTTTGCTTATTTGCTAGTTTAAATTTCTTTTTGTTAGCTTATTCTATAAGCTGTGATTTCGTGCTTATTTTCACGGCTTATTATTTTCAAAAGCTTTTAAAAGTTTATAAAATGACTCCTATAAGCCTTTTAAGCTCATTTGAATCATTTTTATATATTTTAAAATACTTTTCGAAATAATAAGCTAGAATAAGCTCGAGTTTAGCTTATTTTTGTGCTTATATTATCTTTGTGTTATTAGAAGCTCTTATTTACTGAAAAGATAAGCTTCAAAATAGCTTATTTGGTTTAACTTGAGCTTAAATTTCTAAATCGAACATTAGTGAGCTTATTCGATTTGTCAATTTTAGTAGCTTAAATGCTTATGGCTTTGATTAATCCTTTTGTTGTTGATCTCGCTTGCATATCTGAATAGTCAAATGCTTATTTCAAATATGATTAGACTTATTTGGTAATCTAGGTTGTGGATCTTGTTTCTAGCTTATTTTTCTTTAGCTTATTGTCGTGTCTCTTGTGTTTTTCATTCTAAAGTTTATTAGGTTGTTAGATGAGCTTATCTCGTCGTGCTATTTGCTTAATTTCGTTAGCTTATTACGTTCCTATAAAGTTTTCATTTCAATTTATAGTGATTTGTGCTTGTTCGATTTAAAGTTTCATTTATAATTTTGCTAGAAACTTGAGCTCACTGCTTTCCGTTGTTTGTTAGAATTAGATTGTGCTTTATTTATATAAAATTAGTCAAATCAAACTATTATGAATTAGGTGCGAGTTACAGAATTGGAAACCATGTCTTGCGTTGAGTTGAATTAGACTAATAAGGATTTCATTTGTCCTTAGTTAACTGGTCCTCATTTTGTTCCATGGTGGGTTTCATTTGGATTTATGATCTAAATGGTTAGCTGTTGGGCCTCATTAAACTGTTGAGGCAAGCGTTTGTTTTAAAAGACTATTGGGCCTATTATTGCAAAAGGAAATGTTACTAATCTGTTTTAACAATTTGTGTTGTAAAAATTTGGTACCGGTCAACCCATGAGGCGTGGAGCTTAAGGGTTTATTTAGCTAGACCGAATGTGACTATTTGTTTTAGCTAAATAAATCATGGGGGGGGGGGGGGGGGGGGGGGTGGGGGGTGTGTTGATATTCGTTTAATTGCGGCTCTTCAGTTCGGGTTCTATTTTCTAATTTTTTTTTCAATAATTAGAGTAGATTTATTTTATCGTTTTATAATATGTTTGCCTATTTGAATTTTTGTCATGCTTAGTATAGATTTATTTTTATCATTAAATGCTATGTTTTGTAAATTAATTTGTTTTATGATAGTGATAGATATCTTGTTGGTTTTGCTATGATCGCAAAGAATCGTTATTCATTAACCTTTAAAAGTCAACATCGAATAAGAATGCTATCACAAGTCTTTGTCAAAATTTTCATACCTAGTGGTATTGAAATCATTTGACATTGTATAGATTCTTGTGTGTTTCCTTGTTATTATGTTGCAGAATATAACAGAGAATTTTAGAATACGGAGATCATGGAATGAGTGATGTCAAGGAATGATTATGAATTTGTAAGAGAGTTGCTAATCACGTGATATACAGATTTTGAAATGAACAAATATTGAAGGTAATAATGATAATGATTAAGGAATTGTTTGTACAAACGGATTGAAAGAAACTTGTTTGTACGTATGTTATATACTTAAGCCTACTTATTTATAATTTGTCACTTACAAAAAGAAGCGTTCAACTCCTTGTAACTGAGAATTTTATAAATTCATAGTTCGGAGATTTATAATTTCCTTATTCAAATGAAGAAGTGACCTAATTCATTTCAATAAGATGATCATAAATCGTCTTACCTCTTTACCCAAAAAAAATAAATCGTCTTACCTAAGTATAAAAACATGATATGGTAATGTGTAGAAAATGATATGATCATGAATTGATTGTACTGACGCCCATATAATCGAGGATGATAATTTATGTTTCAAAGGTATGAGGAGAGTATTCAGAGTTTGAACATAATAGAATCGATGGAATTGACAAATAATGTCGAGTTTTGATATCATCAGATAACAAGATGTAACGGAATCATCACTTATTATTTCATGAATAGCTTTACATATGAAACTCTAAAAAAAGTTGATACTTATGCTACATATATCGTAGTAGAATTCTAGATAAAAGTAACAAACGACAAGGATTATGGCTTGATGATTGAAGTTTTCAGATTGAAGAAGATTCTGATGAACTTGAATATCCTCGAGAGTTGTTTCTAGGGTAGAAATCCTAAAGTGAACAAAAGCAAGCTTGTCTCTAAGTATGCTTTCTTATGGCCCGGTTCTTTTCTTTTGAGCACTGATTCGCATAATGTCCTTTCTTTCCACAGGTATTACAAGTTACAGATATTGTTTGAAGATTATTTCTAGTGGTTGGTCTTTTGCTCCTGTAGTTCTTGGTTAGATGTCCTATCTTGTTGCAAGTTTGACACTTGACAGTACAAGGACCTATGTGATGTATGGTGCATCTTTCACACAAAGGACGATTTCCAGTATATCCGTTGGTGGCAGTATAATTCCTGAAGGCTTCTTGTCTTCTATTCTCTGCTGTCGGTGGTAATCATTGTTACGGTTGTTTTTGTTGTTGTTGTTGTCTTGGTAGTTATTGTTATTGCGATTGTTGGAATGGTTATTGTTGTTGTGTTTGGGATAATTGTTGTTGCTGGTGGTGTTTCCTCTATCTTCAAACTTTCTTTTGTGATCGTTGATTCCTTTTCTTGCTACTGGAGTTCCAGTAAGATTGGTGTTCCTGTTGGGATTACTAGCACTTGCCATGGCAGCAGTCTGTGCTTCCAGGGCTGCAGTAAAATCAGCAATCAGTTGCCGGATGGCATCCAAAGTTATGGCTGGTGTTTCGGATGTTGATGTCCTTTTGGGAGGCATTCTATCAACATATAAGATAACGCGTAGTAAGAATGACA
>BQNB010069379.1:0-21089 GCA_026074375.1 Tanacetum coccineum | reverse complement strand
GATCATTATCAATGCTAAGCTATTTTATTTGAATTTCAAAAGCGTTTTTGTCTACAAAACACTGATCAACAGCCTATTTCATTTGATTAAAAAAAGTTTAAACTTCAGTAATTTCATCTAAAAGAATTTTTTCAAATGCATTAAATGTATCTTTTAAAAATGAAATTATTTCAGTTACAAAACAAGCTTTTGTATGTTCAAAACCTCACACAACTATCGTTATAGCATCAGATGTGTTTCTCATTTTCATGACCTTGTCAAAACTAGCGAGTTGATATTTTAGCTTTTTAAGACTTTCATTTATCAAACTTACCCTAGGAAGTTCACTAGGAGCTTCAATTCTAACAGGTGTATGTGACTTAACAGATAAGGATTATAGTTTGAATGTTTTAACCAAAAAGCTTGTTCTGCAGACAATTCTTTTTTAGTGACAAAACGTTTACCAAAATCTTCTTTTATTTTATTTAATTTTGAATAATCAATTGGAGAAATATTAATTTTATGTTTTAGTGAAATTGGATCATTTAGTTTATCAAGCATTGTTGATCGAGTCTCTTCTTTCAAAATCAATATCTCTTCATCATCAGTCATAGAAATCACAGCATGTTCTTTTAAAATAACATTACCATCATATAATGTTGGTTTAATCCACTGAGCTTTTTTAAGATTGAACGGATTTTGATAACTAAGAGCTTGTTTGTGAGTGTCATCGTAAAAAAACTTGTGGTTTTGTTAGCATATGCATTGCTTGCGTAGATCGATACATGTTACAAATGATATTTTCCAGTTCTTTATTTTGTTTTTCTAAAACAATTTCCTTGTCAATGTATTTAGACTCTTTTTCTTTAGATTCTATTTTGAAAACAGTTAATGTTTTTGCTAAAGATTCCTTTTCTTTGACATGAGTAGAAAGAGTTTCTTTAAGTGTATCGATCTCCTGCTGAAAAGCCGCAAGCTTTGCAGTTCTATTCTGAATTAAGTCATCCATTTGAGAATCTAATAATTTTTCACGTTTGTTTAAATCTACATTAAGTCTTTGTTCAAAAATGGTAACTCGTTCTTTGTATCTCTCAGGCTCAGCGGTTAATGATTAGTTATCATTTTATTTGTCTGATTTTCCTTATCTAAATTAGCTACATGATCAGTCATTTGTTCAACCAAAGATAGAACCAATAAATCATTTGGTGCAGAAGAATTAGTATCCTGAATACCAGCATCTTGTGAGTCTTGCAGATATTAAGAGTAAGGAATGATATTGCTATCACTGTTTATCTCATTATCTGGATAATCATCAATATGTGTTTATTCAGAATACTGCATCTCTTGCACATCCTGATTAATCATATCATTAAGATAAGAATCATAATATGGTACCTCATAGAGAACATCTTGATTACAGCTTTAATGATTAGCCATCAGAACCGCTTTAGTCGAGGATATATCATCACAATCCGAGTCATAGGCATCCAAGTCTTCAGTTTGGAAGGCTGAATTATGAGGGATTGTCTGTTAAGCAACTTGAACTTCTACTATTCCAGGGTCTGCTATGAATGCAAGTTTCTCTTCATCTAATATCTGACCAGCTTCTTGTGCTTCTGCTAACATCAACTTCTCCTTAAACCATGCAGAACTTCTTAGACTTTTTGGCTGAGTGCACTGTTTTGCCATATGCCCTTCCCCCAGATAGTTATAACACTTCATAATCTTTACTTGACCAACTGCATAGTTTCGGCTTGATGTTGTAGCAATTCCTTGATTTCTAGTGCCAGCAAAACTCTGAGTTTGTCTTCCTTGAACTTGTTGAACGGTGACTCTTCCATCTTGAATGGTTGCCTAATTTATGGGATTGGAAGATGTTCTGAGTTGATTATTTGAAGCTGGAAACCTTGATGCCATAGTAGATAGGAATGCCATTGCTTTGCCATTGCTTTGTTGAATGCATTTAATCCGGATTCCCATCTCCTTGCGACATTGTAGCGATAGTGAGACTCAAGTCCACATTGAAGGAAATTCAGCTTGAGATTGAAGTGTCACTGGCGGAGATATGAATGGTTGTGGAGAAAATGATTGTTGTTATGGATTGACTGGAGTGTGATGGTGTTGATGATGAATAGGTGCTGCATAAACTGGTGTGAATTGTTGAGGAGGTGGATACATTAAATAACCTGAATATTGTGGAGACTAAGAGGGATTGTATAGAGTTTAAGAATTGGCTACAAATGCAAGAGGATCCAGATATCTTTCACGCATGATACATACTTCGTTAGCATGTCGTTCATGTTGACTGAGGTATGCATACAACTGATCATAGTTGGTGGTATACAAACTCTTTGCTAACTTAACATCAGTGACAAACTTGCTCCATTCCTGTGGAAGAGCATTCAGAAACTTGGTATTGACTTAAACTTGCTGCATTGTCATCCCAATAGTATGCATGTCATTGATCACCTGAGAGAATCTCCAGTAGTACTCATACAATATTTCACCGTAAACATAAGCAAACTTATCAAACAAGTTGTACAATCTGCATTCACGTTCTTGGTATGATAATTCAGTGCCTTTCATTAGTAGCTTGACTCTATCCCAAATATCCTTAGCTGCCTCTTGATGATTTACAAGTGCATACACATCGGTTGGAAGACCGTGAATAATGATATTTGTTGCTTGAACATCACAGTCATCTTGAAGTTGTTGTGCTTCAGTGAGTTCAGGTCGAGTCTGTCCATTTTCTTTAACAGTTGGGTAAACCAGTGGACCATTGTTGATGGAATCAAGCATCATCCTACCATTTTTCTTCCCTTTGATGAATAAATGTATACGACTTGCCCATGAATCGTACATTGATTTTAAAGCATTGGAGGACGGTTCTCAGCTCTATCCATAATTATGTGTTCTGCTAAAGTAGTCATCTTGCTTCAATTGAAAAGTAAAATGATTAAAGATTGATCAAACAGTGATAAATGAGGATTGTGTTAAGGGTTGTTGTTGTTGGTGATTAAGATTGATATTCCATGAGATTTTATAAATCTTCACTAAAACCGAGAAATCTAATTATTTCACAGGATTTTACAAAGTAAGACAAACCGTAGAAAATAAAATCTTTTTGTGATGGATGTAATGTTTCGCTTGGAATATGACAGTTGTAATGTTTTGCTTGAAATATGACAATTGTAATGTTTCGCTTGAAATATGGCAATGTAATGTTTCGCTTGTTTTATGTAAATTAGACAGAGTTTCGTTTTGCACAAGTACGTATTTTGCTTGAACTAACAACCTGTCATAAATCACTTGCTAACATAAATCGCTTACTAAGATAAATCGACTGCTAACATATTTCGCCTGATACATATTTCGCTTGACCTAAGACAAATTAAGCAGAGTTTTGTTTCCTATAAATGTCATAAATCGCTTGAAGTCAACTTGTCATAAATCGCCTACAAACATATTTTGCCTACATGTTTCTCCTGTATACATATTTCAATAGATACATAAATATTTCGCTAGCTTCAAAATAAAAACGTACAATTTCTACAAAAATCACCAAAAACACACCCTTTTGACGTTTATCCTTGATTTTTTCTTGCACAACTAGTTATCTTAGACATAAATCTTGCATAAAAACATAAACTTTAACAATTTTAAACACAAAAATCCGGGTTTTTTTTAACAATAATAAATAAATGTGAATAAAAATCATGGTCACGGTTGAGCAATTTTAGAATAAAGCACAGTAATCAATTTAATAATATAAAAGCAGAGCACAATACTTTTATAATTACAGAGCATGAAAATCACAAAGCATAGATTACCTTCTGGTTCTAGTTTCTTGTGACTTGGAACAATTGATCTTCTGGAAAAGATCTTGATTGAAGTGGATAGTTACATATTGTTCATCGAATAGATTTTTCTATGTTGTACATTCATTTTAATGTATGTGTGTTACTCCTCATAGTATCTTATGTATGTAATTCTATAATGGGTAACCTTGCATTATTTTTCTAATTCATAATATATGGGTCAAAAGTCAAAACAAATTCAATTAAGTGTCAGAGAGAAATATAGTTGGTAGATATAGCATAGGAAAGAACAATAAAGAGTAAAATATTCTTAGATAGATCTTTTTAATGTATGTAAAACATTAAAAAATTATAAATCAAATTGTGAAAGACTAAGGTGTTACCTCATTTACCCTGACATCCATCGGTAAGCTTTAGTATCAAACATTGTTAGGCAGCTTTTAAGATGACACTCCTGTATAGGGCACCCCGTAGAAAACGTGAATTCAAATAAAACCCCATACTAAAAAAGTTAGACCATTCTAATATGCCCAACCTGTAAATTATTTTAAACATAACCTAGATCATTAAAAGAGTAGTCTTTCTTATAATTATGAAAAAGGCACAAAAGCACGAAATAATAAAATGAATTATAATCCATTAATTCGTTGTGTTGAAAGTTGGAACAGACACCAAGATTACCATAGTTGACAAATAATCAATTGGACATACACATTCAAAATTTAGTCGGATTCAGAACCCAACAATTAAAAAAGAAAACCTGGTTTTTGGATTTTCACTTAGTTTTACAGCTCTATTGCAGTATGGATTTTGATGAGATCGAGACGTGCGGCTTTTGGCGCGTTGTGATATAACCTATTTTAACAGACAACCAAATTTTTTTATATTGAGACTTAAACCCTAATTTTGGATGTAGATACTGAAACATTAAAACATATGAGTTAAACCCTTAATTTTGTATTAATCTTATTGACACATAACATTTAGTCATAAATTTGGATTTATACATACCTTCGAAATGAGATGAATGAACTTTCGATATTGAGAAAAAAGAGACGTCGAGGTTGTGAATTCAAATCACCAAAACGCTATCAAATTCAATTTAAACAAATTTATGAATCTCTACCTTCAATCAATAAAAAAATTGTTTATTAAAATTATAATTATAGACAGCGCAAAGATATGGATGTACTCGATATGAACCAATAACCATATTTGAGTTAGATAAAAAGACATCTTGAATTTTATTCTTCAATTGGTTGTATCTCGTACATCTCCAAATCATACCTGTGAAAATTAAAGTATTAAATAAAAAAAAAAAAAGGGAAGAAGAATTATTGAGTGTGGAAATTTTTTAACATAAAAAAAAGGTATGGCTGGATTAGCAATGAAAGATATAACAGTTTGCATGAGTAATCGTTTGTATTTTGGACCTACCATATATTTTAGCTAGTTGAAGAAACGCTGATGTTATGCGAGAATAAAAGCCTTGTGTATTTATGGTAACCTCTGCATAATGTTTGGGCTCATATTAATTGTGAGTCATAAGTAATCACAAATCTCCTTATGATGACACATTTAGAATGAAATGAAGAACTTCATAGTTAATAATTTGCATTTCCATGTTGGTATTAGTGACATAATTTATGATGTCATTAGTGATGTCATTTGTGACATAAGCAACATTTAAAAAAACCTTCTTTTATTATATATATAGATATAGATATAGATATAGATTGATAACATTTATGTCGAGACCGTTTTATCTAAATAACTTGGGGATCGGATAAATAGCCGAAGTATATTCTTAAACTCTTATTTCTTTAATTCCTGTTTCTTAATTCTTATTTCTTAAATTCCTATTTCTTTAATTCTTATTTCTTAAATTCATAATTCTTTGATTCTTATTTATATATTTCTTATTTCTTAAACTCTTAATTCTTATTTCTTAAATTCTTATTTCTTTAATTCTTATCTCTATATTTCTTATTTCTTAAGTTCTTATTTCTTTAATTCTTATTTCTATATTTCTTATTTCTTTATTTCTTAATTCTTAAATTCTTAATTCTTAAATTCTTATTTCTATATTCCTTATTCCTTAAATTCTTATTTCTTTATTTCTTATTTTTTAAATTTTAAATTCTTAAATTTTTATTTCTTAAATCCTTAAATCCTTAATTCTTATTTCTATATTCCTTATTTCTTAACTCTTATTTCTTTAGTAATTATTTCTAAATTCTTAATTCTTGGATTCTCATTTCTTTAATTCTTACTTACTTATCAATCACCACACAACCAAGATACAAAAACCTTTACAACTTTTATAACAAATTCTTTTACAAATGCATAAGCATTACTTCACTTTCATAAAGCGTATCTTAAAAATCAAATTATATTAATAGGTCGTATTCGGGGGCCGTTGCACATTATTCTGTGATCACCTATTTACAACTACTTTCATTTCTATTTGAGGTGAATTCTCGTAGCCCTATTTTCACACTATTTTCCTTGGGGGAAAATGTTACTCAAATCTATTTCAAACTGTTTTACTCTTATGCTAAATTACTTCTATGTTTTTGGACAATGCTATGTTCATATAATAACGTAAGTGAATACTGCTGCATATGTTCATCCATGCTATTGGGATTACTTCTTACAACTACTTAGCCGACTATGTAGCTCCAGCCGGTAGGCGATAGGTTTGGAGGACTATAAGCGCTTGGACTACTAATGAATAGTTGATTTATTGAAATGTTAGAGTATGATATGAGTTCTATGATTACTGTTGGAATGCTAATTATACTACTTGTGCTTCACTTTTGTTGTGCACTACTGTCCTACTTGAATGTTGGCACATCAACTAGGTTTATACTCTAAACCTACAAGCTCACCAACTTTATGTTGACCTTTTCGAGTATCATTTTCAGGTGGTCAACATTTATAAATCGAAGGTACTTAAACCAAAGTTGTCAAATTGCCAAGATGCTTTTCTAAAGACAAGTGTTTACTCCTATCCAAGATTGTATTTTGTGAAACTTTGTAAAACAAATTCTTGTAATAAGTTATGGTGTAAGCTACTATCTTATGTGATGTCTTCGAAACGTCGCACCTCGTGTTTCCGCCTTAAACGGGGTGTGACATAATCGGTGTGGCGACTTCAAAGCACAAGATACAAGAAAATATAGAACGACCTCTATATGAGTCGTTTTAAAAAATACATCATTGGTTCATTGAATTAAACAAGGTTTATCACAATACGACATCAAAGTTTTACGACAAAGCAAAAAATAGTAGTTTTAGTACAATCAATGATAAATGTTCGAGTAGTGAAATCCCAATGCAATGCGATTTCCACAGGTTGACTCTACCATGAACTTAGATGATAAGCCATGCAACATGCTAGTTAAGGACCTGAGAATACATGCTTAAAACGTCAACAATAATGTTGATGAGTTCATAGGTTTTAGTAATCAGTACGTCCAATAAAAGTAGTGTGGACCACAAGATTTCAAGTGTATGACCATTATAACAAATACAATGTTATAGAAAAAGTATTACTATTACGCTAAGCTCATGACACCAAAGCCTTAAGTAAAGTTCAAGTTGTTACAAGTTTTCCCCAATAGGTGCTTTGCCATACACCTAAAGTTCCTCAAATGAAATGCGTCCGTTTGACTAGTACCTCCGGTCAAGTGAGAGCTACCAATACTCGAACGAGGATGTTAAATCCCAAATAGACCTATTCACAACATTTGTGCTTAAACAAAGTGTTTAACGGTTCATGATAGTGGGTACTTCATGGTAATAGGGTAACTTAGTGTCAATCCGTAAAAGTTTAAAGCTACATGTGTCCATAGTTAAAAGCAAGCAATGTATCTCACCCGAAGTATTTCAAAACAAATATAAAATGAGTAAATGAGGCTATGAAACTCACCTCAAACAAGTGGTGATACAAAAGATATGGTAGAACGAGTACGAGTGTGCAAGTATCCTAACCGCGACCTAATGCAATAATAGTGAGATTTAGGTCTACAATGCAACATGAGCAAGATGCGTATGAGTTTTATGAAATGTTATCACCTCTATATGCTTAAAGCAAAGTTTTATAAAGTTTTGTAAGTCAACTCATTTAGGAAAAACACGTAAAATAAATTTTTAGTCTCAAAAACTCTTTATTATAGTTGTTGTCCAGAATTAAATAACGACTTAAATCGGCTATAAATCCGTCGTTTCTTATTCGTTTTTGTTCATTCAAAGCTTGGATCAAAGGTAAAAATGTATACTTTCAAGAAATCAAGCACCATATAGTGGGACTAAGTTTTAGACATCCAAAGTGGCTCTATAAGACACAGATTTTAAAGCAGGAAATTTCCAGAAAATGTTACATATCTTGTATTAGTCATATCTCCTTTGTTATTTACCCTCTAGAGTCGATTCAATTTACTAAGTTTAAGTTAATGTGTTATTTACAAAAAGTTACAAAGGCTCTACTATCCAAACCACTCTTAAGGTGCTCATAATTACGACTAAAATTCCAAAATCAGACTTGTACCACTATTCTTGCAAAAATCATTCAAAATACTAAAAAATCATCCATTGTATGGCCAAATCCAGAAATAATCTTATGTCATTATAATAATAAAAAATGGAAAGAAATTTTCCATATGGTTGTTTTAAAGTGTTCATTTCATTCTAATAAGTCGACTAAAAATTCTGCATAAAGTTTTGTTTTAACAAGTTTTGCATCAAAATCTTCCAACTACAAGCATACTAAAGTGATATGGAGTCATTTAAATGATGTATAAAGTATAAAAAGATGAAGATAAGGATGCTTATTGTTAGTGCAAATATTATGATATTTAATCTACACAGTCTCGTTTGTTTTGTTGATGACAAACATGTAACTTGTAATACATAACATAAATTGTACAAGTTACTCGTATCTCAACATACATCAACACATCTCAACGTCTCCAGTCCTCGTATGTTACAACACATGTTCGTACATGTTTGTTATGTTGCATTATGATCAAACCTCATTTCATATTTTGCATTTACATGTATTTTTATACAAATGAATCATTCTTATTTTTACACTAAAGTTTACGTCTAAATATATATTTTATTTAAACGAGTAAACAAACGTCATTTATATCTTTAATGTTTACTCACACATTTGAGTCTACATATTTTTAATAAGTTACTTGTAATTTGCATATTTTTAAAACACAAGTAACTTTTTTTTAGTATATATATATATATAAACACTTTTGATTTAAGAAATATACAACTGAATTTTACCTCATGGGTGCCATCACAAGAATTGAACTTGGATGAATGTGGACATAAAATGTCTTGTTTATGTATACTGGTCTGCCGGATCCTTTTTCAGGATGCCGGTTCCTTTGATTTATAAGGGTCTTTCCAATCCATTTTCACCACTTATCACACACTTTCTTCACCATTTTACAAACATTTAGATTTATAGGAATGCATCCATAAAACCCCATGATCATGATGCCTTTAACTCTCATCTTGTTGTAAGCATACACCCGTAAGGATCCTCCAAGCATACACCGAAACGATGATCCACCAAAGCAAGCCTTAGAGATCTTGCCATTTTCATCCACCACCAAGAATATACATATGTAGACCTAAAAGATTGAAGATCTTATCATCTTCATCCATTTGAAGGCTTCCTATCAATGGAAGTTCATCTAGATTAGGCATTCATATCCAATTGACACATAAGTCTTGGATCTTTATTGTATACACTATTATCATCACATTGTGTTAGATGGTTTATGTGTTTGTGTCATAAAACACAAGGTTTGTTATGTTGGGCCATAAAACATAACGGGTTTGGGTTGGTTCTGCCCTGTGTGTAAGAACCCGGTATTTAGCTTTGTACCGAATAAAGGTTAAGTGATGTTAGGTTGGTTCTACCTTGATCTAGGACTCAGTATTTAGCTTTGTACCAGAAAAAGTGTAAGAGACGTTGTGTAAGGTTTTCTCCGCCGAGAAGGGAGCTTTTTGATCTAGTGGAATAACTCTTGAGTTAGGTACTCGGGGAGTGGAGTAGGGCGGATAAGAGCTTCGTGGCTGAACCACTATTAATCATCGTATTCGATTTGCTCTCTATTTTATTTATCGCTCTCTATTTATTTTGTGCTTATCCTTATGTCGTATCTTATTGTTGATGCTTGTGATGTGATAATTTGCTTTGTCTATACTTTCCATTATTCATAGTGTAGTAGACTTTAATTGGCACTTTTCAATTTATTTACGATTGATCGAGTATTTGATGCAAAAGTTTTAAGATTTTAAATAGAAACGTATTCACCCCCCTCTATGTTTTCTGCACTTACAAGTGGTGATGAAGATTGAATGCTCAAGTGAACTATCTAACCCAAACTATTTAACCAAAACCCTAGCTTTTTATCTTTTACCCAAGTCTTCTTGAAAAAACCCTTAAAAAACTATGAAAACCTTATGAGTGTGTGTGTTTGTGCCACGAGGTAGGAGAGGAGAGGAATAGATTTTTGTGAGTTGTAGTGTGTGAGAAATGAGAGATAGGAAGGGTGTTTATATTGGCAAAATTGTGGAATGGTGAAAGAGTATCAAAATGTTGTTACGAGATGTGTGTATATAAGAAGCAAAGATGATAAATTTTCTTGTTATTTGTGGTATGGGTGTCGCATATAGGGGGAGGGAAAAAAGGATGGTGAAGGATAGGTAACAAAATATGGTACACTAGATGGTTAGGCTTGTGGATAAAGGGAGGTACAAGGTTGGTTGTGAGAGGTACAAGGCGAGGGTCGGTGGCACATGGTGGTGGAAGAGGTGGGGATTATGTGAGGTAGAGGAGGAGGGGGAAGGTTTTTATGATTTTATTTTCAAAGTTTGAATAATAGGTGTACATGCAAGTATATAACGCTAAGGTGGTGACTAATGAATGCATGCATGGGACATAATGCAAAGTTTATGTGATTTACATAAAACTCATAAAATCAAAGGAAAATAAAGCATGAAATGAGCTTATGATGAGCATAACACACTTGTTATGTGTAGACTAAACTTAGTCTAGAGTCTGGGTACGTTCAAAGTTTTTTCTCATTGTATGCGGGATAACCTATCCGGTTATAAATTTAAGCAAGTACGTACATGTTCAAGGTAAAAACATTCAAGTTTTTGAGTAAAAATAAACCTAAAATTTTGGGTTGTCACATATTTCCATAAACAGATGCTACTTACTAAGAAAGATAAGGTTGGGGTAACTCTCAATGATGAACAAAATGATTTTCTACTTGCAGATGCATCTGAGGCAGAAGAGTTTAAATATCTAATGCATGATGGCTCACATTCAACAAGCAGGCAATGATTCTGTCAATGGGCCAATTTATAATTTTGAATTCATCAATAAGGTACCTGATTCATCTATAAGCTTCATAAAAGAATTATATTAGAAAAATAATCATGAACAAAAGTATCATGAGCAATCAGAAATTATTAAGCCCAAAATTGATGATGATCAAACTAATAGTGATAGTATATTTGATGATCCAAATGTGGAGGTTAATGATGGACAAGTTAAACAAGATAACAATGATCATGTGTTAGGATCATAAAAGTGTCGATTATGATACTTTAGGTGGTTTTATTTATTATTTATGTTTTTACTTTATTTTATAAGTATAAAGTAGTTTGTAATAAGGAGAAATATGCTTAAAGTGAAAAATAGAATATTATCCAAAGAATAGAAGAGACTAGATTTCAAATTAGGGAAAATAAAGGAAGGGAATCTAATCCTCCCCTCTCCTATAAATACTCTCTAATCAACATTAGGGGGTTAAGGCTTGTAACTCTCACTTTCCTTTCCATTACTCTTTTCTTTATAAAACTTGAAAAATTATGAAAGTCTTGCCTTCCTCTCTTAATTCTCTCTAAACTTAACCTTCTTACATCGTGTGATTCAAGATAAAACATGACCTAACAAGTGGTATCAGAGCTGTAAAGGCGATGAGTGATGTTTTTAGATTATTTGATTTAGCTTATTTGGCTTATTATAACTTATTCGGTTCAGATTACTCGGCTTATTCAGTCAGATTCTGCTTATTTTAAGCCTATTCAGAGTCGTTCAACAGCTTATTGAGTTTTCTACTTATTCTGGTTTATATGTGTGTATCGTGAGCTTATTTGTGATCTCAGCTTATTACAGCAGTTTAATTGTACTTTTTTGAAATGTTTCACTTGCCCAGGATTGGCTGCTTATGGTTTTATCGTAAGATTTGATCAATTTCGTTTAGTTAGATGTATTTTCGATATTAACTGCAGATTTCACAATTTCGGAACTGGTTAAATTTAGATAGTCTAGTCAAATTTCGATGTTGACTGGTCAAACATCAAAATAATTTTGGTAGTCAATTTCGAAGTTGACTTTTAGTCAACTGGTTAAAATTCGATGTTCTAACTGCTACTATATCATATTTATCAATAATGAAAAAGAAAAGGAAGCAGCTAATTCAGATATGGACCAAAAGTTACAACAAACTCAACTGTTACAAATTTCTGATGATAAATTTTGACACAAATTTCGATGGACCAAATTTTGATGAGTATCAAAAAGCAAAGAAGGCACAAGGTAGATCAAAAATGATGATATCGACAATTAAATATGAAAGGATGAAGATGGTTATTTTTCGACAAACATAATTTTCGATAGTCAAGATCTACATCAAAATTGATTTTTGACAACCGAGTCAACTCAGCCACTCGGTTGTGACCGAGTTACAACAGATCTTGATCGAAAAGAAAACAGTTCAGGAATAATAGAAACGACAACACATCATCACAGTAAAACATCACTACAACAAAATCCAAACTAACCTATATCCCACCCTCCTCCACAACCTTATATCTCATCTCCACAAAACAAAACATGACTCGAAAATAATGAATGACCTCAACTCATGTTTGTTGTCATGTCGAAACAATCTTTGAAAGATTTATCAAACACAACTCATCATCGGTCAATTATAAAGGAAAAAACACTCTCTTTCACTATCCGAAAATAAAGAGAGAAATTTAACAATGATGTAATACTCTTTTCTTTGTTTCATTTAAAACCGCATAAGAAGAGTTGAATAACCTACCCGAGACCTCCTTATGGAGATCTTGAAGAAGAGAGGTGCCTTGGTATAAGTTGATATGACAAACGAGTTGTTTTCAGTCTATGTCTTGGGTAGTAACATAAGATCGTATGTGTCAAATGTTGATTTGAGATGAAAGAATGTGCTATTGTGTTGAAGAAGGTGTCGTTTCATTTAAGATCTGAGATGTAGAGATAAGACCGTGTACAAAAGTTTAAGAGAGGCGGATGAATATTAGGTTTAGGGTTTTGTTGTGGTGTGTATATCTACCTGACTTACAAACGGGTATATATCAAAAATTAATAATGGGCTACATATGGACCGGGCCAGCTGTTATTGCTAAATTGTTATAAAAAGGGTTGTGTTGAGTGATTGGGCTGTTATTGGACTCTAACCGAAATGTATCATGGGTTGATGGACTAATACTAAAATTTATAATGGGTTGAATAAGTTTATACAACTTGGGCTGCTAATTTTTAATAAAAGGCTGGACTGTTATGACTAAAAACGCAAAAAGGTAAAAACATCAAACGATCCATATCAAAGATTCACAAAAACTATTAAAAAGGCTAGTCTCAGGATTTAATCACAAGAATTGATTACGAGGATGATTCGTTATCATTTATTTGAAGTTGAAGTAGAATTTCACGGATGTGTGTACTTATTTTATCTTAAAAGTCGGGGTTGGTTAGATGAAGATTTTCTAAGATAACTTGTTTAAGTTAATAACCAGTTATGATGACTACTTGGCTAATCTAGTTATTTGTGTGAGATTTATAAACACAGAAGTTGGTTCTTAATGACTCACAAGGTAAGCTATTACCACATTCGGTTGCAGATTTAGTCAAGAGGTGGCGTACTACTTATACTTGATGGTTGGTTGGTTGAGGAGTATAAAGTACTTAGAGATTAGGCAAGGTGCAGCGCGAGTTCTCTACACCGTTCTTTTCCATGGATAGTACAAGACATAATACACAAGTTTAGGTTATTCTACTTCAACCTCAAGTTTGTAATAATGAGTTTTCTCCATCGGTATTCATTACAAAGAGCCAACATAATGTGAGGTTAGAATTGAATTAGTTAGAGGAAAGACAAATAAAGGTTTTTTATCGACAGTTGATTCTCATGCTTAACCAAATTTATGATACTTCACACACGATTTTACTATCAAATATTCGGGTGTAACGATGTTATGATTATTTCAATGGTCATTGTATATAATCAGGGGGAAGAGAAGGAAGTATTCAATAGATTGCATCAATCAGGGGGAAGAAATCTATACTTATCTCACCTTCATTTCGTTCTTTGTTATCTTCAAGTCTGTTTCTCTCTTATGGAGATGAATTGTATGCTTTCTACCTCTGGATGGTTAGTGTGTGAAGTATGTGCATACAAGAGAAGATCTTGCTAATTTCTTGCATGTTCCCCTAAACGGATAGAAAGCAGTTCTATTTGATGTGGTTGGCTTCTTCTTCTTCTTCTACTACTTCTCTGATTCTCATCCACTGTTCAACTTCAACTTCTACTTCTTCTTCTATGAAGCTATATCACAGTTTCAAAATCTGCTTATGATACGGATGTTGGTTTGGGGGGGAAGCTGATTTAAATTTTTTGATAAAAAGAAGTAGATAAAGAAAGCTGCTTGAAGACATGTAGTATGAACTTGGGGGAAGATAACTAAGTTTATACAGATTACATTGTATCTTCTACAAGTAAAGGAGAGATCTAAGCTGGAGCACTTATATTTGTACTTGTAGGATACATTGTATTCCATATGCCACCATATTGGGGGAAGATTGTTAGGATTATAAATGTGGCATCATTTATGAGAATTACTCTAGTTTAGATATAGCCTAAAACATAAGGACTAGAATTGTAATATTGCTAAATATGGCTTGTGTAAGGGCTATATAAACCCCTCTAATATTCCTTATAGGGGTGAACCTCTCATTTGTAACAATTCACTAATCATTCAATAATAAATCACTTTCTCTCTCTAAAATGGCTTATTCATATTTTAGCTTTCCCGACCTCCCGAGATCATGAATTAGATTTCTAGCAAGTCTTGTTAGGTCATGTTTAATCTTGAATCACATGATGTAAGAAGGTTAAGTTTAGAGAGAATTAAGAGAGGAGGGCAAGACTTTTACAATTTTTCAAATTTTATAAAGAAAAGAGAAATGGGAGGGAAAGTGAGAGTTACAAGCCTTAACCCCCTAATGTTGATTAGGGGGTATTTATAGGAGAGGGGAGGATTAGCTTCCCTTCCTTTATTTTCTCTAATTTGCAATCTAGTCCCTATTCTTTGGATAATATGCTATTTTTTACTTTAAGCATATTTCTCCTTATTAAAAACTACTTTCTACTTATAAAATAAAGTAAAAACATTAATAATAAATAAAACCACCTAAAGTATCATAATCAACACTTTTATGATCCTAACAATCTCCCCCTAAGGGTCGATTATTCTGGGCGTTCCCTTCTTGATCCTAGTGGTCTTCCATTCATACACATCTCCCAACATCTCATCTGATCACGATGCTTCAATCGTTCTTTAATTTCTTCTTCAAACAATCATACGTATTCAACATCTTCTTTACTAAGACTTGGAGTCACATAACCATGCTTTACATCATTATTATATCTTTTCAACCCTTCCAAAACTCTTTCAATGTAGCATCACAAAACTTATGAATTTCTTGATGTCCCATCACTCTCTTTTCTTTTTTGCTGTTCTTGTATATGATGCCATATATTGGTTTAGAAATTATGGAGAACATCTTTTTCTTCTCAATGCTGGGGAAAGTAATTGTTGGTGCAGTAAGATTGACATTCTGTTGATAGCTCTCCACACCTAGTTGAAAATCATTAACTCTTTCCCATATCATTGTACTTCTGATGAAGATTGACAATGACCATAGTAGTCCAGTTTCAGCATAGTCATCCTCCTTGCCATTGATACATAACTAATAAATATCTTCAATATCATTCTTGTTGAGGTTCTTGTAATCTGGCTCAGTGATTGATACTATACTACCATTTGCTCTCCTTGCAATAATCTCTGTTACAAACTTGTGCTCATGTCCTAATTCACTTGTAATCTTGATGACTTGAACAATCTTTGAATTTAAGTAAACTTCTTCAATTGGCTTTGCTTCTTTTTATCTCTTAATATAGAAGATCTTTGCATGAGGATTCTTCCAATGTTTGACACTGTATCGAGCATAAGGATTAAACTTCTTCACACATTTGTTTACCCATCTAGAAGTTCTTTATTCAATGTCGTCATCCAAAAAGAGAACTACAGGAAACTTATGTAATGAAAACAAAATCTTCTTAGGTCATGAGTTTCCTTTCTTCAAGTATAACAGTCTTGATTAACAAGAGATAGTGCAGGAGCTTTAGGATCTCTTTGACAGCTTTGAACGACTGAAATAGGCTTTTGTGGAAATGGTAAAGATAAAACTCTTTTCTGCTCTCCCACATAATATCATTCTTCAAAAAGTTTTGCATCTGATCAATGTGATACTAATGCTCATCTCCTGAAGTGCATCATTGTCTCAACATTTCATCAACAACTTTGCGCAGTTTAGCCTCATCTACTATTTCTGACATTTCCTCCACAAGTTCTTGTGACACATTCTCAGTTGGAAGTTCATCATCATCTGTTGCATATTTATATGTCCAAAAATCAAAATCATCTAATAGTTCTTGATTACATGATGTTGACGGACCTGATTCACTTTCATTAGCCTAACCAGATGAAGATTCTCCCATGACATAAATTCCATGTTTAAATGTCTTCTGCCTTTTAGCACTATTCTCCCCCTCAGGATGAGCATCATCATGTTGATTGTCCTGATCTCTTGGGCGAATGGCAAAAAATCTACACGAAGTATTAGTAGTAGTGAGTCTTTCAAACTTGATCTTGAGTGCTAGCCAAATTGGTAAATCATCACGTTGCAGCTGAAGATCATCTTTCATAGTCAAATAAAGTTGATATTGTTGTTCTTATGCAGAAGCTTGGCTGGCTTGAGTTGGATGAACATGCAAAATATGACCTGACATGTAATTTCTAACAGATGAATCAACCTGAGAAGGAATATGATTAGTGATAGCATTGTTGATTTGAGAAGTAATCTCTGCTCGAAGATTCTCGTGTTCCTTCTGAATAGCATCTGCAATCATCTTTGCCACATCAGCTTGATTATGTTTTTGTTCCATTAACAGGCCATTTGCAACGTATATTGGAACTTGTGTCTTGGTACTTGTTCCATTAACAGGCCATTTGCAACGTATATTAAAACTTGTGTCTTGGTAAGTTCCTTTACACGATCATCTACCATTTTGGAGAACAACTGTTCCATGACTTCTTGTAGATGGTTAGCAAGCTTATGAAAACTCTTTCATGGCATGAAAACAGTTTTGAGATGTCCAAACAAGTAATCATATCGACCTTTAATTTGTTAAAAGAAACTTTTGTACCGTTTAAAGCGTCCAGTCTTGGGTTGTAATGAATATGATGGTTTTGTATGAGATGAAGGTTTAGGATCAATGACCGTTAATTCCTGGAATTTCTTAGTATCCGAAGATATAAGAGGAGAATGAATCCTAGGGGATCTAATTGGTGTAAGGGATGGTGTATTCCTATACTCCTCCACATGCTTCCCTTTTACCCTTCTACTTAAATCATAATCATCCTCTGTTGATTCTTCCTCCTCTTCAGTAACATTTACGAGTTGTACAATAGTAGTTATCTCCACCTCTGGACTTTCCTTATAACTCCCAAGATCTAACCTAGTGCCGGGATCATTTTGACTATTAAGGATAGAACTAACAAGCTCATCTACATTCTTTGTTCCTTCTACCATTTTCTCAATCTCCTCAACTACCAAAAGCATGTCTTTATGTCGTTAGCTTCTTCTTGAATGATGGATCTGTTTGAGGTTCTTTGAAAAAACACAGATCTACTTTGTCTTTTTAGTTCTTTGTCTTCTCTTCTAGCTACACATTCAACATCCAACAAGTTGGCTTGTAGTTTTTGGCAAACTACAGCACATCAACGGATTTGTTAGTCTTTACCATGAGTTAGTTTGCTATGGATAGTCAACTGCTTCATTGTAGTAAACAAGGTGCTAGTGATATCCTTATAGTTTTAGCAAAACTATCAGCTATCTACGTTTTGAATTCTCTTTACCAGTAGCGTTTTGCCCTGGAGTAGCCATATGCCTTTAGTGCTATACTTTGGTTGCATTGATTTCCTTACAGGTTTTTGGTAAACTGTCAACCAATTAATCAGCGATTTGGAGAAAGTCTTTACCAAAGCCCAGTTGCTTTGGACAGCTAGTCATTATGCGATTAAGCATGGTGAATCTGATTATCATTTGGGTTGTATGGTGGTTAGCCAACACCCAAAACCATTCTCACTGCCATATAGTCAACTGTTTCCAAATAACATGCCCACTGCACTGATAACTTCATCACTTTTAATCAAAGCTTACTTCTCTATTATCTTCAAGAGTTATAACAAACTTAATTTCATTTTCCATCTTGATCGCTTCATATTCAGCATCACTTGGCAAGCCATCTTTTGGACAATGGATATCTCCTATTGCTAACATATATATAGTTGCATTCCTCCAAGTTAAACAATGTACTTCACATTTATAATAAATACACTCAATCTAGCTCTATTTTTGTTGAGTGGTAAGCTCAAATTAGCATCTTCAATTGAGTGGTGGATCAAACATGTCCTGAGATCACTCCAAAGCACTCTGTAATAAGCATTTCAGGCCTATTAGTTCCTTTCTTTTGCAATGTACCGACCTGTACAACTCTATTAGATCCCTCCTTCTGGTGATGTCCTTTAATCATTAGCCTCCAAAGCTCATTGTAAACTGTATCAGCTCCATTTGATATCATTATATGATAAATACTTCTTTGCACCTTGCTTGAAATATCTTCCAATGTTATACACTATCAGATTTTTTAGTTCAAAGGTAGTAGGATGTCATACGATCTATGAATGATTCAATCTTTATCATGTTTCTGACATTTACTTGTGCACTCTGTCTAACATTTATCAACTTTTCTAGTCTATTTGCTTCTTTCTTTTCCTGTTCTTTTTACTGGCTCTTCTTCCTTTACTTCAGCAACTTTGTCTCCTATAGCTGGAACATTTTATCATCAAACCTTTATTTCTTTGAAGTCTTTGTCTGAAGCTCTTCTCCATATCTTTTCAATTTTGCCTTTGTAGCTTCAAGATTTATAGGAACAAAAGTGTCATTGCTGAAAAATAACTTATCAAACTCTTCTTTTAATTTCTTCAAACTTTCAACTTCTATAAATGGAAAGCTTCCAAGTTACTTTGATTCCTTAAGATAGTTTGACATATAGATTCTTACTTATGACTGAGTCATGGGTTTGTTTCTCTTTGCCTTAGCTCTTTCCTCTGCAAAAGCATTAAGGTGGTTATTTTTGATTCACCATATCCTACACATTTCTTTTTGCAAAATCTTGTTCAGGCAAATCCTTTCCCAACAACATATATTGGAACTTGTGTCTTGGTAAGTTCCTTAACACGATCATCTACCATGTTGGGCAACGACTCTTCTATAACCTCTTGTAAGTGTTGAGCAAGTACATTAAACTTCTTTCTTGCCAAGAACCTTGTCTTTAGATGTCCAAACAAATAGTCATATCATCCTTGTAGTTCATCAAAGAAACTCTTGTATCGTTTGAATTATCCAGTATTGGGTTTAAATAGCGATAAGATGTGTTGTGACATTGATAATGTTGGTTTTGGTAAAGATGATGATGGTGGTGTATAAGATGAAGTTTTTGGATTAGTTTTCGTCAATTCCTGGAGTTTCTCAGTATCCGAAAATATGAGAGTAGAATGAATCCTAGGATATCTAATTGGTTGTAGGGGATGGTGTATTCCTAGACTCCTCTACATGTTTCCCTTTCTCCCTTCGTCTTAACTCATAATCATTCTATGCTGAATTTTCCTCCTCTTCAATAACATTTACAGGTACATCAGCAATAATCACACTCTGGACTTTCATGTTAACACTCACAGAATCTTAACCTAGCTGCATGAACTTCTTGATTATTAAGTTGGGTATTCTCACTCTATCCTTACCTGCTTATTAGTGTCTACATTCTCTGTTCCTTCCACCATTTTCTCAATCTCCTCAGCTTAGTGCTCATTGACTTTTTCCACATTTTTGCTAGGCTTTAAAAACTTCACGACTTTGCTGCTCAGCAATGTTTAGTTGAATTGTATCTTGTAAAGTCATATGTTCAACTTCAGCAACAGTTAGAATTGGTTTCATTTAGGATTGATGTTGATGGAGTAAGTCGGGTTGACCGTCTTGGTAGAATACGAAATCTAATAACAGTAGACTTTCGCTGAGCACTTGATTCTCCTTTAGCCACATCAGGGTTATGTGACCTAGGGGCGCTAGTTATCCTATGCATTCCTGGGTATACTCAATTGGATGTGACTAAATCTTAGGAACATCTACCCCAAAAACTTCAGCATACATCCGATAATTCTCAATGAGCTTCATCTCATCAGTTGTCATCCAACTCGAAATCTTCATTCCAACCCCTACCTTATTCTTCCCTGAATTAAATATAGTTTTAACCATCTCATCACGTTCTAGATTGTGATACTTATCACGAACTCTTCTTGAGATCTCAGGGTATGCATTCATGTAGTGACCCATAATGAGATTTGTGAATCTTGGATAAGGAATTAGTTTTGATGGATGTTCAAGTGAATAGTGCAGTCATTCTTAAAGTAATTCAGCATAGTCTACGTGCACATTGTTTACAAAAGAATATAGCATCTGCAAGATCTGCAAAGGCGGTTTATCATGATCAGTGGCTTGTGTGGTAAGACATCGTGCAAATATCTTGCCAATTGTCTACCACGGTTGTACAAGCCCAGTTGTCTTGAAGTTGGATGGCAATCTTAATTCTAGTGTAAAACGAAGATCATTTAGAAAGAATGGAACCATTTTTGAAAACTTAGGAGCAGCAACAAAGCGTTTATGAGTGTTGTTTGTAGCTTGAGGAAGTTTAAATACTCTTCTAAAATCATCAAGAGTCAATGTGAGCTCTTTTCTGTTAATCA
>BQNB010069378.1:0-33507 GCA_026074375.1 Tanacetum coccineum | reverse complement strand
ACCGGGTTCCAGTTTGGTTCTTATCGGTTTTGGTTCGGTTCTTGTTCCGATCCGGTTTTTTGGTTCTTTTGCTCATCCCTACCTTTAATTACACATGACTCGAACTGACATGACTTGTTTCAAGTTACACTAAAAATCTTTTATTACTCAAAACTTCTCGTAGTTAAATTTTCTGGTTCCGTAATTGGATACACTGACTAGACGATACTCAATCACAAACACTCTAGTTGAAGTCAGTGGATTTTCTAGACTTTAATATTAGAGAACAACTTTTTGAATTTCATAACCCTCATATATGACATCATATACTGATGTCATAAACACACCTGACACTTTTCTATTCACATTCACATATCAGATAGTTGTATTTCCTCTCCGTGCTTTTCTCCCTTTACTTTCAAAACTAGGTTTCTTCCCGTCCGATGGACGGTTTTCTTAATAATTGATTAAAATTGTAAAATATGTTTAAGATTCAATATATATTAACTATTGTAGAATGCTCGCAATTTGTGATTGGGGGTATTAGAGGAGTCGTAAAGTAATAATGTGATGATTTAGTTACGTGTTCAAGATATCATATGTAATAAGAGTGAGCACATATAAAATCAATAAAAGAAAAATTAAGTTATAAGCAGTAATTATGTGTTAGATTCGATGATTATATACAGATGTTTCAAACGATTTGTTCGATTTAAAAAATTACACAATTTTTATTAAAAGCCCAAGTTCGTTTGTGAATTATGGTCATTAGATTTTTGTCATGCATTGCAATCTATAAATACTGATGAATGAAACATAAGAACTTATGGGTGAATTCAATCTTCAACATGGTATCAGTGGAGGTCTTATCCTGAGACTTAGTCTGCAACCTTGAGCCGACGTCCCTATCTACCCCGTCAAACCCTAGCCGTCACTGTTTATTGGTATCTATAAAATATTCCAAATTAAACCATGTACGTTCACTATTTTGACCATAGCTCCCAACTGTAAGGAGTTGACTAAATCGTTCGTATTGAAATCCCATAGAAAAGCATATCAAAATCGCCATTGTAGTCTCTGTCATGCGTTGTCACAAGCCGTCGCATTAAAAAAAACATGGCTCATTGTCTTGCTTATAACTTTAAAAATCGCTTAGAGTTAACTAACGCCGTCAGCGGCCGTGAATTTGTAATGAAATTCCCAAGAAATTTCTACCGTGATATCGGCCTCTATTGGTCAGATGCTTCGCACGCGTCGTTATTAGTCCGGATAGTGGTCGAAAAGAAAAAAATTGCTCGTTTCCATATTATGTTCATCCATTGCAATTGGGTACCTATAAAAAAATCTTGGTTTTCTTTATCAAATATAATTAATTTTAGTATTGTTTCTTTGTTTAGCTTTATTTTTTAATAGTTCAAGTCTAATTCAAACTTTCGTGATTTCATAGCTCGAACTGCAAAGGAGTCTTAGAGGCCTAAGCTCGTTTGTGAGTTATAATCTTTAGGGTTTTGTCATGCATTGTAATCTATATATAGAGATGAATAAAATATAAGAACCTACAATTTTTTTGTTTTGTTATGTTTCACTGCAAGTTTGTTTAGAATAAATTATCATTATAAAAAGCATGTTGTATTAATCTTAGTGTTTTAGCAAAATCTTTGGATTTTACATTTGGCTTTGGAAATACTTGAGATTTGTTTTTTTAACAAACTTAAGATTTGTCAATCGGTAACTTAAAACATGTGTTTCATTAAACTAAGGCCTCATACTACTATATAAATATATTCTAGCATGATAAGCGGGCATAAAATTTCTTTTTTTCCCTCGGAATTCCCTCTCGCGCTGTTTGGAGTACATCGATCTGGTTTTTGTATGGAATAAAACTTTAGTTTCCTCAACCTCGCGTTCCGCCTAAGCGTCCCGTTTTTTTTCCCTCAAAAAATTTTTAAATAAAACTTTCCTTTTTTTTCCTCGGAATATCCCTCTCGCACTGTTGGAGTCATCGGTATGTTTTTGTTTGAATTTTTTTTTAACCAGTCTAGTTTTTTTTTTTACTCCAGTTTTTTTTCCTTTTTTTTTTCTCAAAAAAATATTTACAAATAAAACTTTCCTTTTTTTTTCCCTCCGGAATACCCTCTCGCGCTGTTTTTAGTCATCGGGTCGCCATTTTTTTTTCCTTTTTTTTTCAAAAAATTTTCCTTTTTTTTCCTCGGAATACCCTCTCGCATGCATTAAATGGCCTTTTGCATTTAGTGTCCATTAAATGCACCGAGGTCTTTCTCGACCGGGGTTGCATTTAATACGGCCGGGTCGCCCTTACCGGTCCGATCGGTTTTTTTTTTTTTAGAAAAAAATTGTTTTGTTTTTAAATACTCTCTCGCACTTTTTGAGTCATCGGTCTGTTTTTTTATGAATAACAATAGAACTAACCACGCGCTTCAGGTGCATTAAGTTGCATTAAATGCACCGGGTTTAACACGTACCGGGTAGTCGAACATTTTTAAAATTTTTTTTTAAATTGTTTTTGGCTTTCTTTTCCAAATAGTCACTCTCCATTTTTTCAGTTATCGGTATTTTCGGGTCGACCCGACCACGGTCAGGCCCGACAGGTTCCTTTTTTTATTCACGAAAATTGCCCTCTCAAATATTACGAAATACCCCCTTGCACTATGTGTTATATTTTCGAAAAAAAACTACCCTTCATTTTAATTTTTTTTTATAAATATACCCCTTTCCCCCCTATGCGGTCGAACGTTAGTTTTTTTTAGAATGCACAAAAACAGTGCTTGGGAAATCGGGTTACTTAACGGGACCGTTTAATTTTTTTTTTTCAAAAATATACCTTCTAACACGTCCAACCAAAAACACCGGCCGCCAAACATCCCGCAACAGAGCGCGGGTGAACCTAACTTGTAAATTATCATTATAAAAAGCATATTGTATTAATCTTAGTGTTTTAGCAAAATCTTTGGATTTTACATTTGGCTTTGGAAATACTTGAGATTTGTTTTTTTTAACAAAAACTTAAGATTTGTCAATCGGTAACTTAAAACATGTGTTTCATTAAACTAAGGCCTCATATTACTATATAAATATATTCTAGCATGATAAGCGGGCGTTGTGACATCTCAGTTACCTGCAATTTAAATTTTTGGAGATAAATGTTTTCAAGATTTATGTTTTTGGATATCGATCAAAGAGATATCTTGGCAATACATGTAGCCAACTCGTTGCTCTCCAAACCATACAACACAAAAGTGTAAAAAAAAAAAAAAATAACCCGTGCGTTGCACGGGTCACGCGTAAAAAATGAATTGGTTTCTTTACGATCACCTAATACTTGTAACTACATATATTAACAAGTTAAACCATATAGAGTCGATGTTCTATGTGTTGACATATTTATATGATCATTGATTCTAGCCCGAATGAGCTTCACCAATCCTTTTTGAAGCAAAGAAACCTTGCACCAGTTAAGGAGTTCATAACCTGTTAATATAAAATAAAACCATTTAACCAATTAGCAAATAGTGCTCATAACCCATAGTGACCCGTTTTCCATTAGAATTGTTAAATAGGGTTGAATTGCCCACACACACACACACACACACACACACACTCACCCACACACACACACACACACACACACTTATATATATATATATATATATATATATATATATATATATATATATATTTTTATATATATATAAGTTATTATATATTTACTATATATTATATATATGAATATATATATAGGACCAGTAAAATACAAATCATTTTTTTGTACAGAACCTACAGTAAACTTCTTCTGCGACCAATAGAAATTTAATATATTATTAAATGTTTTTCTTAATTCAAAAGGGTATAATAGTCAAAACACATTTTAATTTTTCTTTTTGAATTTTTTATTTAAAAAACGTTTTTTTTTATTTTCTTAATTTCCAGAATTAATTTTTTTTAAATTTATACTTTTTTAAGTATACATGTTTTTCAGAAATTAAAGTGCATATGCGTTTTTTTTAAATATTATAAATTTACATATGTTTCGTGCGTAGAATTGTTTAGACATCAAACTTATTTTTTTAATGGTAATTGCACTTATGTTTATGGTTTACATTTTTTAATCTTTGAAATTTATAACCAAAAACATAAACATATACATGTAAACTCTAAATTTATAACAAAGCAAAAACCTAAATACAATACACAAATTTTGATATCAAATGAAATACAATTCAATTACAATATGGATGTGCAAGAGATAAAAAAACATGTGTGCACGCTTCAAGAACATATATGCACGGCTTCGAAAACATATATGCACGTCTTCCAAAAACATATGTGCACGCTGCGCTTTCTCATCAAATTCATTAGAACATATATGCACGTCTTATAAAAACATGTATGTTTGCGGTGACGTCGCTCATGATCTTCATATTTATCAAAAAATTTCAATACCTGAAATTATAAACAATTGTTGTTATTATTAAAAACACTAGCAAGCACAATATGCACAATTTAAAACATATATGTGTATATTTTTCCTTGATTTTATATCAACTTTAAAATATATGCACAACTTTTTTTTATTTTTTTACCAACCATAAACATATATTTAAGTAATTAACTTTGATCTAACCAAATAAGATATGGCTATTTGAAAACATGGCTTAAATCTAAGTTGTAAAGGACAAAGAAATGTCAATCCATGATCTGTTGAAACATGATCATAACTTCACTACTAAGACGGAGTGCATAAAAAAAGACGGAGTGCATGTTGTTCAAATGTCCAATGAAAAGCTAGTAAAATGGCAGGACACAAAATATTGGATAATGATCTGGTCAACAACTAATTTTTTTTGTAAAACTGGTAACAATCAAGATTGAAAAAATTACACCATTTTGAACAAAAGTTGAAATATAAGAAAATATCATCTTTTTTTAAAAATTTAAAAAAAAAATAAATAAAAAAAAAAAAAAAATAAAAAAAAAAATTTTTTTTTTTGGTTTTTATATTGTGTATAGTTTTTATTGTGTACTACATTTAGGACTTACAATGATTTTAGAATGTGGCTTTGTACTACATCGCTAGTTCTATTTAAGTAAATCAACGCATATACTTTTGCCACAAATTACTATAACATAAACAATCATGGATAACATATATGTACTCGGAAAAAATATAATCAAACCGAAAAACCAAAAACTAAGAATTAGGGGTTAGTGCATACCGTACTCCAGAAACTTTGATCCCCTGGTACCTTTAACCTTTGGGTTCATCCACATCCTATAACATCAATTGCAATAGATAAACTTATTAGCAACATCAATCTTTTGTCAACCTAAACTTTATTCACAAAAGACAAACGAAGCCCACCACTTGCACTCCCATCAGAAAAACCAAGAAACATTTACTTGTGACTTTACAAAACATAACTAGTGACTCGCTCTTGATATCTCGACCCGATTACATTAGTGGAGCCATGAAGCTCGCATACTGAGGGAAGTTAATTTTTAGATAGTTCATAATCGATGCATTTTTAATTTGTTTCATCAGACACCACAAGTAAGAGATTTACATAAATTAAATAAATCAACCCTCTTTTTAGTTTAATGGGTATTATTTTAATCCAAAAGAGATGATATCATTTCACGAATACACAAACAGAAAGATATGATTTCCAAAAGAGATCATTTCCAAAAGAGTTTGTCTTCATGGAATAAAGATATGATTTTTTAACATATTGTCTATACTCGAATACACAAACAGAAAAAATCAAGATCCAAAAAAAGTAGCATTAAAACCAATACAAAAAACAAAATCGATTATCATCTTCACAAAAAAACGAATTAAAACCACTTACTCACTTTGTAGATCTCGGATTGATGCTTGCTCGAACAAAAAATTAATGATGTTTTTTTTTGCCGAACAATTGATCTAAAGGGAAGGAGGCGTAGGTTTTTGGGGGAGCGGTTTATTATTTGTGGGAGAGAATTGATTCGTGGGAGAGATAAATGGTAAGTGAGAGAGATAATATTTTTAGGGATAATATGAAATGCCTAGATTACCCTTTTTAGTTCTTTTAGTTTTTTAAATAATGGCTTAATCTATCAATTAATTACATTAATGGCACAACTAATTATAGCCATTGATCAATCAATCTAATGGTTAATAGAGAGTTCTGTAGGTTCTGTACAAAAAAGTGGTTCTGCATTGAAAATCCCACTATATATATATATGTGTGTGTATATATATATATATATATATATATATATATATATATATAGAGTTAGGATCAAATATAAAGTTTTCTTAAAATAAGAAGGATAAGAAGTAACCATAGCTGCATATTCGAGATGTACCGACTTAAATTAGATGCATCTCTATAATCTTAGATGCATTATAACACATCATAATGTGTTTTTAGCTTTTAATTAGATGCATATACGTATATTAGATGCATTTTATTTTTTCTCTTGTTTTTTGTTCCTTTGCATGTGCCAAAATCATGAAAATCAATTTGCACCATCTACGCATCAAATTAACGTTCGAAACTCAAAATGGTGCATCTAAATGAATAAAAATGCATCTAATGCAAGTCGTTGCATCTCAAATGTGTGGTTTTAGTCACTTCTCACCACTTCTTATTTTAATTTACTTCTCACTGGATCCCTACTCTCTCTCTCTCATGGTCTGCAAATATGAGGCTTTGCTGTTTGGTTCCGCATCAATTGTGTTTGGCTATAAAGTTTAAGTTATGTTGTTTGGTTCTGCAACAAAGTTGTGCGTGGCAAATATGTTTCGGGTCTACTATTTGGCTTTGTAACAGGTTTACATCTCAATTTTGTTATGCATTCATCTGCAACTTGTGTACCATATTCTTTAGCATACAAATATAATACTCCATATTGTAGAGAGATAAATTTTAATGTTAGCATAAAAGCTTCAACTTATATCATTTATTTTTTTAATACTCATCATTTATATCTTATGCAATGGTAATGAATTCAGAATACATAAATGACACATTAACAGTTCCATTTTTCGTAACTAATGAAATTAAATCAAAAACTTTCTTCACCAATGGCATATCATTCTTGTAAATTGACAATGTACACTAAAAAGTTATGATAATATTTGTTTATTGATCCTTTGTTGAAGAACACCTACAAAGAGATACCACATGAGTTAACAAAAAACGTGACAGTTTCGCCAAAAAATGTAGAAACGTACAGAAATAAGTATGTTAATGTACTTGCATGTTTTTGAAGTGACAAATCTGTCGCATAACTGTTGTTATATTCTAACCATGACCTGTTGTTCAGTTGTTGTTTCCTACATTAGCAGGTTCAACTTCATCCAGAACATCACTCCATTTTCAGTTTTTGAGGTTATCTTCGCGTTTTGCTTTTGTTATGGTTGCCTCATTGTTGATCGCGAAAACACGAATTACTTCAGCAATATCCTGATATAGAACAAAGTAAATTAAAAAACAACCACATTTTCCAAAAAGTATAAAACGCATGATTCATAAAACTTATCACCTGGTTGTTGTGGTTGTTTGCCATCATTGCATGGATAAATTCAGCAAGACCCCGATTAAAAGTAGAAGATTAGAATGCATAGTTGAGAAAGTGATACTTAAACATGTTTGAATATGAATATGAACACCTAATATGTTCACATAATTACCTGATGGTTTGCCATTTGATTTGTAGAAAAAAGAGAAGGAATATTTGGTTGTGTTTTGTGGGAAATGAGTGAAAGTGACCATCATATGTATAGTACAAAAACTGACCTAAACCTAGGCGATGGGAGTATAACAGACACAAAAAAAAGATTTTTCAAAAGTTTAAACAGTACATCTTAATCTGTTTTTTTTGTTAAATATGTTAATATTCCTTTCCTAATTTGTTGGAGAAGTTTGTTTATCTTATCACACAACATCAAGTCAAATCCAAGCCATTTTAATTTGCAACCTAACTACATATGACTTCAATCAACTTCTTTAATAAAAGCTCACACCAATCTGTATTTGTAATGTTTGGAAAATGTGTGTCAATATGTGTGTTCGTAATGTTAAAGAAAGCTCACACCAGTTGGTAGTTTTAATGGTTTCATGTTTGGCACAATCTTATCACACACCAGTTGGTAGTTAACAAATGTTAACAAATATTCTAGCTAAGATAAAGGCATAAGTTAACAAATGTTATCAAAAAAATGTCATAATCAATATGCAACGGGACAAATTCTGTCAATATAAAAGTTGGTTCGACTTGTAGTTCACATGTAGATAGTAAACTCATCAACAAATTCTACCCATATAAAAGTTGATAGTTTGTTAGGAAATGATAGACATCATTTATCGGATAGAAACATGTAATTTATTCTGTAACAAAAGTTCTAGAATTGTGGTTATTAGCTACAAAATAGGTAAAAAATTTATTTTGAATGGTTAGGATTTAATATTGAGAACATTTCGATGGCTGAGATTTAGTTTCATGTAATGTTTTTTTCTCACTGCTACGTTGGCAATAGAAAAGGAAATATCCAACTACTGAAAAAAATGCTTATACACTTATTTCTTTTTCGATCGAGTGTCTCCATGTAGTTAACTTAAGGGGCAACTTCAAAAGCTTTTCTGTGTTTTATCCATAAAAAGTGGAAAGTAAAGCTCCGAAAAGGCTATTGGAACACCATTACCGACTTAGAAGGAAATAACGCTAGTTAAGCATAGAATGGAAAGATGTTATTTCATACTCGATAGAGAGTATGTATGAAAATTGTATCAGGTCCATCGTCAATTTTAAAGGCAACATTATCCATTTGATTCATTATTTTATGTATATATCGAATATTCACGCTTGTTTACCAAATCCAAAGAAAAGAGATGAATATAAATATATATAATATACTCCCAACAATTATATAAGAACTTCAGAAACTATTATATCCCTTAATGCACAATTATATTTTCAACAAAGAAATGATCTTTATATGACGAATCTATCACAATTAGAAACTCCAATATATGTAACTTAGAACATGTACTCCTAACACAACACTAAAATTGACTTCAAATAACATTAAATAAACACTCAAAATACTCGAATAGTTCTCGCGATAGAGATTAACACATACAAAACAGAAAGGCATGAGGAACAAAATTGCACGACATTTGACGGCCTCCTTACTTCCAATGATTACAGCATGTTGGGTTATTTAGCCCTTTTCCTTAAAATAAAATAGAACCATTGGCTTCGTATTGAAATTCCATAGAAAAGCATACTAGAATCGCCATTGTAGTCTCTATCGCGCGTTGTCACATGCCGCCGCATTAAAAAACATGGCTCACTATTTTGCTTATAACTCTAAAAAAGGCTTAGAGTTAACTAACGCCGTCTGCGGCCGTGGATTTGTAATGAAATTCCTAAGAAAGTTCTACCGCGATATCGACCTCTATTGGTCGGATGCTTCGCACACATGTCTATGCAAGTATTGAATGAAGCTTGTCATCTAAATCTCGATCACCTTCTTAGAAAAGCATTGACTGTTTTGACCCAGGCTTAAACCTGACACATGACATTTTTATTACCAACATATACTTGATATTCTGGATGGAGCAAGCTATATTTTTTTTCTGACTTTATCGGAATAAATGAATTTGGCAATGTCAACCTTCCTTTCTAACTATTAACTTAAAAAAAGGTAAGGTAACACCCAATACCGTCTTCCATGGGTTATGAGTCTCAATACCGTTTTCCACGACGATGTATGGGGGAGGTTGAGACGTAGACAGTCATACCCCTACCTAAGGTAGAGAGGCGGCTTCCTGTTCTACCAAATATAGAAAAGGACGGCCTTGCAATGAGTGAGGATCGAACCCTTGACCTCTTTCTCCAGATGCAAGGGTGATACATCCACCCGCGACGAAGATCAAACTTTCTTTCACTGATAATGTATCATAAAACCGCACCTTGTACACTGAAACTTCTTCACAAACCTGTATCATAAAACCGCACCTTGTACACTAAAACTTCTTCACAAACTTTCTTCGATCATCCTTCGTGAAGATCACACCAGCATTACCCTTCAACCTTCAATATTTCGATAAAATATCGATAAGAAGCAAACTACAAAAATGCTTCAGGAGTAGCAATTAATAGGGTTGTTCACATAACTCTGCGTACAATGTAGATTGTTGTGTTTAGTGTATAATATAAATCCTTTAGTAATATGTAAGTTTAGCCAAAATTTAGCATTAAATTAACCGTCTACTATAGCTAGATTGAACAGAATCATTTCTACATTATTATGTCTGAAAAAAGTCATAAAGTTTGAATTTATCTTACATAAGTACAGTAGATGAATACCACGAACCATTGTTGCTAAGGAAGAAATGTCCGACCATCTAGAGAATTTAAGGGCTTGATCTTTTGATTAGCTTGTTTTACCTTAAAAGATGGTTTATCATCAAAGGAGCCATGATCATCAAGTTTTTTTTCCATGTTAGGTTCACAAATAAAGGATTTGCAAGTGAATTCGAAAGAGCCCAACTTGTATCCTCTTTCCAAGAAAAAGAAGCATCAACCACCTCAGAAATCTTTAGCTAGCTCCTTGATGCTAGCACACAAATCTTTTGCTAGCTGCTCCATGCTTAACCACCTCATAAATCTTTAGCTAGCTCCTTGATTCTAGCACACAAATCTTTTGCTAGCTGCTCCATGCTTAACCACCTCATAAATCTTTAGCTAGCTCTTTGATTTTAGCACACAAATCTTTTGCTAGCTGCTCCATGCTTTTCCATGTGATATGATCCAGACCCGATCTGGAAATTTGCTAGTGGATCGAATACATGGCTATCATATCTGAACCAAAATTGCATCGCGTATTAGTATGTGTAAACTGGTGTTTCGATATGCGTTCTATATGGGATTACATGATTAAATAATCAAAATCAGGTAATCAGCTATAGTAAAATGGGCTACTGAGAGTACAAAAAGTCCTAATTGTTGAAAAAAATATATTTGTGAAAAAAATGAATTATGCTTGTGGGTGAAATGAGAGTACAATCTCAAATCAGGTTTGCGTAAAATATAATTAGTGCTCAACATATTTTATCATTTTATTCAAAAAACAATTACAAAGAAAGCCGTCATACTTGAATTTTAGTAAAAACATATTTAACATACTAAGCATTTGTAAAGATTTAACAAAAACTGAACAGAAGTTTATTAAGTTTAACCCTTACAAAAAAACCGACTAAGACTTGTTATCTCACCCGTTCGACTCGCCCAAGTTTTCACCTCTAGCCACAAAATGACAAAATAGTAAATCAAACACGAGCTAAAAAATCAGTAGCAATGCGTCTAAATTCGATGTGTTATATCAAAACTGAATTTTAAGGTCTTTCTTGTTGTACTACTCAAGCTTTAAGCTTACAGGAACCTACATTTTTTTTTAAAAGTTGAAATATTACTAACACATCAGTTGTTTCATCATTTTGATTCGTCACCACGTCAAACTACCTTGAATTAATTTTTTTGAGAAGTTGTTGCCTCAAATCATAAAGTTCGAAACTTTCATGGCTTTCTGGCAAAAAAGAAAGTATTGGTTTTTGGATTGGTTACATTTGCACTTAATAAAAGTTAACCTAAGATAACATTATACTACATAGGCAACAAAAAAAAGTCAACATGGTCAAAAGTTATGTACACAGCATCTGCCATGTCATAATAATAATCTGTTTTGCCTTAAATTTACATTTTGATAGTTGGTTACCTTAAATTAGAAGTTGTGATGTTTTGAAATATAAATTGCCTAAAGCTAGTTGATTTTTTGTTTTTTGGAATTATTCCTGGTAGAAAAATCATTGTTTACCAAAAGAAAGTAGAATCAAAAGGAAGATAAGAACTGTGATAAACTAAACCAAAAAGGAAGATAAGAGCTGTGGTAAACTTGCACATAGTAATGTGACCTGGTGGATGTACCAATCTGAGGATCCTGCTTTGACAACTTCCATCTTCAATCTTTGTAATAGTATTAACGGCTGTAGTAGCTTCTGGTAGCAGATGGATAATATGGTGTCTTCTGGTATCCATTTGGTGTCGGGGTTGGAGATGTTGGTGGCTTCAGGTTTTCCATAACTGTCGATAAATAAACACCAATCAACTCCAACATTGAGCTACAACCAGATGTTTAGATATGGCAATTTTGACCCATTTACTGATGAATGGGTCAATTCAGGTTATTCATCACTGTACATGAACTACTTGTCATATAAAAAACCATGAAGATATGCATTACAATAAAATATATGTATCACATTAATATGAATGAACATTTCAAACTCAAGTCGACCAATCCAAACCAAGTTCATAACATCACGACTAAGAATATCAAGTCTTCAAGTTTAAAAATTGATGACATCAAGTTTTGGATTCTTATTTTCTTCGTAACTAATAATCACAGAAAAAATGAATAAGAAGCATGCAACAATATAAATGATGAAAACCTTTTTGCTTATTACCAGAGCTCCATGTTGTATTAGTTCTGCTTGTTCATTATATCTATATCCAAACACGCATTGATGGTTCGTTTCCTTTTGTTTTCATAATGATCTAATGTGAACATGTCTGTAAAGAATAAAAAAAAAGCTTATGTCTTTAAGCACCAAAAACAATATCAATAAAATACAAGACTTGTGAAACATAGAAACAAACTCAGCAGTCTCTGCTTCTTAAGGGCTCGTTCATTTGTTTAATGTTTTCTAAACATTTATAAAATAAGTAGAAGACGCATTTTTTACTTGTGGAATTGTCTAAGCCACTTTTTTTTTGGAAAACAACTAACTATTTACTGTATAAGCTTTATTACATGGACTTAAAACTCATTTTCAATAAGCAGCTCCTGCATTAGATGAAATAGCTCATAAGCTCTAGTTGAGTATTTAGGTTTGCACAAGTTAGACAATACAGCTCACGTAAAAAAAAGAACCAAACCCCCTAGGTAAGCATATCAACCTAAGATTATAGTTTACTCATACATATATTGGGCTTGGTTTTTCTGAATTAGCTACTTTGACCACCTCTTAAACTTGACTAAAGAGACGTGATATAACATTTGAAAAGTAAACACGCTCCCGTAGTCTCACTTTACAGCTATACTACAGACTAAAAGATAAGCATAACCATCTACTATATTTCCGTTTTCAATACGTGTGTGTTTTGTGGCTTTCACCTATATAAATCATAAACCACATGATAATGTGTTTTTTTCTTCTCATTTTATTTCCCCTAAAACTTTATTTACATTTCAGTGCAAGCTAGATTCTGAGATGCATCGAGTGTAAACTACAAACCATTGGGACCAAGGCATATTCAATTTATTAACCAAAAGTTAGAAAGTTCTATACAAAAACCACTCATAAGAAGCCCGTTTAACAAAGTGTGTACCAATCTTATACCCCAACCCCATAGCAATAGTTGATGTATATTGATAGAAGGCAAGCACAATCTCAATATTTATCCATCGTGTTAGTAAAACTCTAATGAACGGAATGGCCACTAAGCATATTCGTCACGATCAACCAATCAAAAATACTTTCTATGAGTAATATAATTAAATTGGAAGAAATAGAATGGGTTCTATTAATAATACCAAAATATGCTGATAAATTGCAACATCAGCATGTCTTTCGAACCGGATGATGGGGATAACTGCAAATGACATAACATGTCATATTCGGTTATATCATGAATCAAATCGAGATTTGAATCAATAAGTACGGAGTTGATAATTATGAACCAAAAATGATATACTAATTACATATATTCTGATACAAATATATATGCCTATGGTTGTAAACTTTAAAAGCTCACTAAAGCTATACAAAAAATAGATCATTGGATATGTACACATCAAAAAGGTTGATGGTGAAATCAATCTCATATCAATAACTTTAGCCTTCACTTGCAAATTGGACATCCATGATTTCCTCCTAACTCCCATCCAACCCACTCATGCACCTATATAACCATTACCAACTTCAAATTCATAGTTGAGTTGCAATACACCATGGCTATCTGATCTTATATTTTCACAACTCAACCATTAAAGGGGTAAAGGGCTTTCAAAGATCACTAAATATGTATACCAACTCCTATGATTAATTAGTAAACTTGCTAAAAGGGTATGCATCTACATCAAATTGAAGCTCGGTAAGGCTAATGGACCAAACACAAAGATAATACTCGCTAACAAATTCTACTACCTCGTTTCTTGAAAGAAAACGGAGAAGAAGTTAAAGCTGTATTAAAAGATAACCAACATTAACTATCGCTCTAAGAGAAAGATAATCACGTTGATCGACAATTGGTGGAGAATAATTTGATAAGTTAGAACAAAACATATACAAACCCTTTTTGAGATATCTATGCATAAAGGAAATCCATCCAATTTCACAATCAACAAAGACTTGTAAATTAAGAGTTGACATTGAAGAAACAAAATTGGAGAGCCAAAACATCAAAACTTACCCAAACAAAGACTTGAACATATTTTGAAATATCAACAATTGTAGAACCAGCAAGACTCAACCACCAGATATTAAAAAGGATAAAGGCTTTAGAACCAGTTGAGGTTACAAAAACTAAATCACATATTATAAAACTAAAACCCTAAAAGGCTAAAACTTACCAAAGCAGATCTTTAGTCACGTATGACGATTCAACAATACAATGATTAGGGTTGATTCTTAAAAGCAATTTGGGATTTGATACTGAAAGTAGTTTTTAGTCATGGGAGAGGAGGAAAGCGTACTAAAACGTAAAGAAACGTGGGTTATCTTTCTGAATGGAGTGGTGTTTTAGGAATGGTGAGAAATTCACGGGGAGGAAAACTGTGACGTGTTTAGTCTTAAATTGTGCCACGTGCTACTTTATTATCCTGATTGATTTAATGAAGGAATAGATTCATATCCGTGCTTTGTATCTTCTACATCACAACCGATACTTATGGCAATTCACATCCCTAAGAATGAATGTAAGTTATTCTGTTATTTAATTTGATTTTTTTTTTGTTTTATCATAATTCTTCATATTAGGGTTTTTTTTTTATGTTGATTTATTTTATGAGATCTATGGACCGCTACGAGTAAATTACTCATTATACTTTTACCTTTCTTACTTGACATATTTTATAGATTGGATGCTATGGAGAAAATAAGATGCCTTTTTGTTCCATTGTGATGTAGCAGGTGAATTATGTTATTTTTAATTTACATGATGAAGAATGTTCGTATATTTAGTTTTTTATTGAATATGATTGATGATTCGAAATCCGGTTGAATGTGGTTAGTTTTTTATGACATGGTATTAGGCGGACACCAGGTGTTCGAAATAATTCCTCAACTAAGGTGAGGTTATAATCTTTAACACTATTTTTCTTTTTTACTTTCTTGATTTGGATACACAATGGCCTGGAATATGGCTAACCTTTAAACAAACCTTTGCGTGTTTTGTTCGGTTCTCGATACCTTTTTATAAAGCCTGGGCGGGTCTTCTTTAGGATCTATCTTTATAAAATGTCGGTTGTCCTATCATTGTTAAGGGTCAATTATTCAATTGGAAATCCATGAAAACCTTTTTATACCTTCACATTTCAATTACATGTGAGATCACTAGCTAATACTAATAGGATGCGGATGGGTTACTTATCAGGCTCATTCATATTGACCCAAAATTTATATATTGAAGATAGACACAGTTTGTTGCCGCATTTAGTTGAACCTGTGTCAATCCTTGAATCCCAATTTTGACAACATGCAAGTTTAAGGGCGTGTATATTCTTTGAGGATGGAATTTTTTTGTTGAATTCATTGTGTAATTTAAGCAATTACATAAATATGGGTTAAAACTCTACTAGGTACACATTTGCGGAAGGCTAAGGAAAGGGTCGCAAATGGCCACAAGGATACCTCGGTTAGGCCGCAGACATTTGAGTGACTCGCCCTTCTCCAGGTAAGCTAAAATCCGTATAACTTCAGCGAATCTTTAATTCATTTTTGTAGTTATTACAAGAATTCACGATTTCAATCTAGACATAGGATAATCAAATTTATACAGATTAAACACGAAAATTTTCTTATGTGTATTGTCTTTTGAGCTTAACAAGGATAATATAAAATTTGAAGTCAAACAATATAGCAATTTGTTGTGAAAGTCTATGTCTTTTGAGGTTACTAGGGACTGTAAACTAAAAGAAAGGGACAATTATGATAACCAACGACCACGATCAACTTTGAGGTAAAAAAGGAGTGAGTAATTCAATAGACACGCGAAAGAGCATAAGATCTGCTGTACGCATGAAATATCAGTATTCTTTCCAGAATATAACCAGTATTGTAGTTGTTGATCAGTTTAGTATTTTACTATTTTTATTGTGCCGTGTCAACTTAACAATACCAATAGACTCCATTCATTCGGGGCATAAAGGTGACTATCTAGATCATAAAGGTGTATGTAAGGATTATTTCCATGAAACTAGCAGACAAGTATGCTTTGAGTACACACTATTAGGTACATGATGTTTTTGGCTGACTTGTGAATAAGCACCTAAAACATTTGTAAGGTGAAACTAAGTCATAATATTTTAATAGTTGGGGTCAATGATGACATGGAGCATGTGAAAGAGCTTGCTGAGTTACTTCTTCAATGGGGACCTGGATATTCATGTTAGAACCTGATCCCATTTGATCAAATTGATGGCACTTAATATAAGCGTCCTTACAGGAAAGCGGTACGCGTATCTCTGCCTATTTTCGTACTGTATTTTTAGTTTTTCCCTTACAGAAAGAATCAAGTTTGAATGTGGTTAACTATCTACAAATATGTAGAGTTAGCATATGGGTGGGTCAGGGAGGGAGGTCAGCGTTCTGTCAAAAAAAATTAACTTTGAAGAGTTATTTCCTAAATGATTATAGTTTGGGGTTGACACAACACATTCTGTCTAAAATTTGAAATTTGGAAGAGCCGTGTCAGATCTGATTATAAATATTCTAACATGGTTGCTCTTATTCTAACATGGTTGCTCTTTTGGTGACTTTCGACACTTTGACATGTTTCGACCCATTTAATATGTGTCCTTGTAAGCCAATTCTTCTATTTGACTCACCGGTAAATTTTAACACAAATAGACCATTAATAAACTGGTAGAGAGATCCACCCCTGTAACAAAATGGCTGTAATTTTGTCAACAGCCATACAAATAGGCAAAGTTGGTGTAGTGAGATGGAAACATCTGTGAGACTGTGACCCATTTATGATGGAAATTGTAGTTGTAGTTTGGGAGACTAAGTTATTTATATATTTAATTTTTTGTTATGAAACAGATTGGTTAAAGAAAGGGTTTGAGCTCTTTTAATGAGGATCATGTTGCTGGCTTCATTGAAGAGTCTGGCACTCTTGGAGATATTTACGAGACAATTGGTGGAAGTGACTTGGTTTTGCTCTTGATATCTGATTCAGTTCAGGTTGGTCAATCATGCTAGATTTAAGTTCTCCTATTTTAGTTTTCTTTAATAATGCAATAACTAATGTCTCTTTTTTTTTTCATTACATGCTGATAATTATGAGAAAATATTCTCGTACATGAATCCAAACAACATCCTTGGACTTTCCCTTGGGTTTCTTGGTCATTTTGCAATCAGCCGGTTCTGATTTCCCCAAGAACATAAGCGTAGTTGTTGTGTGTCCCAAAGGAATGGGTCCATCAGTGAGAAGGCTTTATGTTCGAAGAAAGGAGATAAATGGAGCTGGAATCAATGCAAGTTTGTTTTGGTGTCCATCTGGTTGGTTACATACATCTGTTGATGCTGTGACTTACGGGTTGTACATATTTAACAAGTACTTGATATTTGCTTGCAGGATGTTCATGGGAGAGCCACTGATGTTGCAAGGATTCGTCTCTGTTTTTTTTATGGAACTTGAGTGTTTATCTATGTATACATTGCTTGGCTTAACGACAGGCAAGTTTGAGCAATCAATTTTGATTTGGTCGATTTAATTGGGCAAGAAAATTTACAACGGGTCGACCTGACCCATTCAACATCGTCGATAAATGAGCTGTTTTGAATAGAGCCCAATGTTTTTCTACTACCAATTAGCCATGTTTCATTCCATCATTAAATGATGAAATCATTTTTACAGCCACTTTGTACCTTCTATATCTGTTTATCAGCCACTCAATTGTATATGAATAGGTTTTGGTGTTGAGTTTGTATCTTTTACTTCATAGCTTGGTTTTAAATTGCGTGTTGCGATTAAGGTCCAAATTACCTGCGCGATCCGCGTTGCGTTGCGAGCGCATCACAGACGCGCGACGCTAATTTTAAATATAATATACAAATTATTTCTACTTAAGTCTATAATACAAGTAAATGCTTAAACATGAAATAAGTCACATACATATTGATGCTACTAAAGGCTTAAACGTTAAATAAGTTACTTACATATTCTTAACGAGTAGCGAATTACTAATAACAAAAGTAACTAAGTAAGATATTAAGAGTTTAAGATAGACATAATTTCTCTATATCTTTAGTTTAGTCATCAACTAATAGTCAAAGTGGCTGATGTAGGGTTTCAATATTTATAAATAATGTTCTTCCATAATAATGCCTGATGTAGGGTTTGAGTATTTATGATAGTTGCATTAATAATTGAGGACAAAATGGGTTAATTAAAAGGCCTTATGGGCTTTTTGAGAAAAAAAGACCCAAGTCTATTTGTTGAAATTTATAGATAAAAGGCTTAAATCCTAATTGCGCCCCGTTGCGTTCGTTGCGAGCATCACACCGCAACGACTTGATGCGTTCGCAATAGCTCGCATCCTGGAACAACCTCGCATCAAGTTTCCTGTTGCATTTTTTCCATCGCATCACTCTGATGCGTGATGTGAGCGCAACGATGCGCACAATTTTAAACCAAGCTTCATAGGTAGCTATCATTTCCACTTGGCTTATTGCATGAGTTTAGCGCGTTCAAAGTAACATGGAGTTTATTGTCTTTAACTAACATGTTTCGGTGTTTCCTTTGCTCTTTAGGTTTTAGGTTTAAGGTCCGTGATATGAAAAGAAAAAGAACATATGCATGCCATCATTCTTATTTGTGCTTACTTATTTATTAACTATATGACTTATAATTGGTTTCGCGGTAAAAACATTCTTATACACAGTGTAGTATATGTCAAGTTATTGTTAACATATAGAAAAAATTACATGTTTCGTCCCTATGGTTTATACCAAACATCACGTTTCGTCCCTATTTCATTTTAATTACACTAGGCGTCCCTAATTTTGAAACTGGTAACGCTGGTCGTCCCTATTTTGGATGGTCGTTAACTTTTCTCGTAAAGTTTAATTATTAAAAGGGTATTTTGGTCTTTTTGCTCCTGTCACCACCATATGGACGAAACGTGTATTTTTTTTATACGAATCAACTTATAAAAAAGACCAAATTTTTTTTCTTATTATTATTATTAGTATTATTATTACGAGCAATAATTAAAAAAAATTTATATGAATCAAATTAAAAAAATATTAATTTTCTTTTTATAAAAAGAATTTTAAAACAAAAAATTATATTTTTTTATTTCGGTTTCAGTTTACGAGCAACAATAAAAAAATATTAAAATTTTTTTTTTAATTTTTTTATTTCGGTTTCAGTTTACGAGCAATAATAAAAAAGAAATTTTAATTTTTTTTTATTTTGGTTTCAGTTTACGAGCAATAATAAAAAAAATCTTTAAAATTTTATTTTATTTTGGTTTCAGTTTACTAGCAATAATAAAAAAATTATTATTTTTTATTTCGGTTTCAGTTTACTAGCAATAATAAAAAAAAATTTGTATTTCGGTTTCAGTTTACGAGCAATAATAAAAAAAATTAATTTTTTTTAATTCGGTTTTAGTTTATGAGCAATAATAAAAAAAATTAAAATTTTAAATTTTTTTTAAAGTTCGGTTTCGGTTTACGAGCAATTTTATTTCGGTTTCAGTTTACAAGAAGAAAAATAATAAGTCGCGGTGTTTTTTAAAAAATTTTAAAAATTGCTCGAACTGAAACCGAAGTAAAAGAATTTAAATTTTTTTTATTTTTTTTATTATTGCTCGTAAACTGAAACCGAAATAAATTTTTTTTTAATATTTTTTAAAATAAGAAAAAAAAATAATAATAATAATAATAAGAAAAAATTACACGTTTCGTCCCTATGGTGGTTACAGGAGCAAAAAGACCAAAATACCTTTTAATAATTAGACTTAACGAGAAAAGTTAACGACCATCCAAAATAAGGACGGCCAGCGTTACCAGTTTCAAAATTAGGGACGACTGGTGTATTTAAAATGAAATAGGGACGAAACGTGATTTTTGAATAAATCATAAGGACGAAACATGTAATTTTTTCTTATTATTATTATTATTATTATTATTATTATTATTATTACCATTATTATTTATTTTATTTTATTATAACAAGTAATTATGGATAAAGATCAAATAAAAAGACAAATATTCGTGAGAAGTGATAAAAAGATTTATTTTTTTAAAAAAGTTCTCAAAAAATTCTGAAAAAATTCCACAAGATCGTGTATGTTGGTGCATGAAAAAGTTGTAAAGGAAGTTTTTCTAAAAGTGGATAGTTTTGCCGAAAAAAATTTATTAAAAAAAATGTTTGTGCATTAAATCGGTTTTTTGTGCATCAAAAATTCGTTTTTGTACCCAACTTCTTTTGACTTTTTGCATCAAAATTTTATTGCGCATCAAATTATAACAAGTGGAAAAATTTGTGCATCAAAATTTTTTTGTGCATCAATTTTTTTTTACGCATTAAAAAAACGTATAAAAACTCAAAATTAGAAAAACTTCTTTTACAAAAGTTTTATGCACCAACATACCTGATTTAATGGAATTTTTTTAGAATTTTTTGAGAACTTTTTAAAAAAAAGTTTTCTTTTTATCCTTCTCACGAATATTTGTCTTTTTATTTTAACCTTCCTCTATATATATATATATATATATATATATATATATATATATATATATATATATATATATATATCTTATGTGTTAATGCTTGTATAATGCTTCATTGTATACTTTTAGTGTCAAACAATTTATGTGCAACAATAACTATGTTACTCCTACAACATTTACATAAATTTTATTTCACCACAATTCTTGATTGTGTACTTATTTATATTCATCCTGGGTTTCCATTCTAGGTTTTGTATTCTATTAACCCACTATAAGTTACAATTAGTTTATTGATAACGGTAAATAGAAAGCATTTTTATTGCCACTCGCAAAACCCGCGGGTCTATAGTCTAATCTATATATATTCCATATCAAGCTTCAGTTCTTAGACACCATATTACTGAGAAAATACTTTCCTCTCACTAGCTCAACCATCAACACATCCATATATATATATATATATATATATATATATATATATATATATATAAATTATATATATATATATATAGTCTCTCTCTCCTCTCATCGGTCCCTAAGTATATATGTATCGGTTTAGTCACTTCACACCACTTCTTATATATATATATATAGTATATATTATAAATATATATAAATCAGGGATCCATTGAGAATTTATCTATATATATAAAAATATAAAAATATATATATATATATATATATATATAGTATATAAAACAGGGATCCAGTGAGAAGTAAAAATTAAAATAAGAAGAGGAGAGAAGTACTAAAACCACACATGTTGATATGCAACTACTTTCCAATAAGGTGCATTTTATTTATTCCTTTAGATGCACCATGTTGAAGTATACGAAAGATAATTTGTGATGTGTAGATGGTGCAAATTGATTTTCATGATTTTGGCACATGTAGAGAAACAAAAAACAAGAGAAATCATGAAATGCATCTAAAATACGTATATGCATCTAATTAAAAACTAGAAAACACATTATTATGCATTATAATACATCCAAAATTATAGAGATGCATCTAATTTAAGTCGGTGCATATTGGATATACGATTATAGTTACTTCTTATCCTTCTTATTTTAAGAAAACTTCTCATTTGATCCTAACTCTCTCTCTCTCTCTCTATATATATATATATATATATATATATATATCCCAACTAGTAACATAACCCGCCCATCGGGCGGGTTTGGTTCATACAATTTTTTTTGAGGCAATGTTTGTGTGATTTTGGCTGAATCACTGTCAAGCTTAAACTTGAATCCAGTGGCCCATCTCGCTACACATACGACATAGGCTCATGTTTAGCAAGCAATGTAGATGTAGAAACACTATATGTGTAGAGGAAGCAAAGATATAAAAAGAAGATTGGGTGTACCTGAAGTGTTTCAAGTGTAAAGAGATTATTTCAATGTTGCGATGACTTGTGTGTGTGATTTTAGCTGAATCACCGCCAAGCTTGACTCCAGTGGCCCATCCCGCTACACCTACGACATAGGCTCATGTTTGGAAAGCAGTGTGAATGTGAAAACAGTATAAGTGTAGGACCGAATAAGATCAGACCGGACCGAAACCGACCTTTGCCAAAACACCAGACCAAAGACAAGTCCGAAATGGTCCGGTTAGGTTCGGGTCGGTCCGGTCCGGTTCGGTCAATATGGAATCATTACATTTTCCAGACCTTCACGTCTTTTATTGCCAAGATAATGTCAATTAGAAGATAAACATCCATGCTTTATAGACAATAGAAAGTAGATATAAATAATAATTTTAGTTATTTATAAAGTCCTATATAGAAGATTTTGATGTGTTGGTAGTGTGAAAAAACTGAATGGTTGTGTTATTTGTCTAAGCAGATAATCTTCAATTCTCTATTGTTTTTTGCTCTTGTTAGTACGCTATATAGTTGTCAGTGTGTGAATATCTTGTTCGTTATAACAAACGAACATGTGATAGTTATTGGCTTTGCCATTGTCAACCTTATCTCTACCACAACAAAGTGAGTAGGAGTTGAATTTTGTATTGGTTGGTTATTCTATTATCTCGGCATACCATAGTAGTGCTCCACAAGCTTTGCATTAAAATGTAGGCTATTCATGATCAAAGTAGTATGATAATTTACAAAAAATTACAACATTTATACAATTTGTAAGTGTGTTACATAAAAAATGTTTTTTTACATTATGTATAATATATAAAGATTTACTTTAGCATGATAATAGGGAAAGCATTGATGATATTATATTTAGCCTATAACCCTTAAACCGGCCTCTCAAGTTCTGATACCCAAAAGGATATATAACCCATCAAATATATCTTTCTAAATCATCACTCCCAAAAAACTCGTTTCATCAAATCTGTAAAAATGACCAAGGTATTGATCGATACAGATTTTTTTGATACATAAAAACGTACTCAGTATGTTTATTACTTGTTTATTTGATTTGTATCGAACTTTTCGAGCTTTCATGTACATAGATATTTTTGTTATATATATATTTATATATACACAACGTAAATGCTAATGTGAATATTGATATAATAGTTAAATATTTATCGTAAAAGAATATTTAAACTTTAATGCACATATATTTTGCATAAATTCTTTTCTTTTGAGTCCATCGCGTATTTTCTTGACCTTATTGATAAGTTTGGCTATCAAATACAATTTATGAATAAATTCGAGCTTTTCGAGCCAAGCTCGAGCTTGATTCGAATATTACTAGAGCCGAGCTCAAGCTTTGATGATTAAAGCTTGTCAAGCTATCGATCCGAGATCAAGCCTAACATGTGATTTTTGAGTCGGGCTCAAGCTCGAGCTGAGTTTGGCTTGATTGCAACCCTAATGAAAACATACCCTGTTTGGTTTTTATATCTTTTAAATTCATTTATGTATAAGTATTCTTGTGTTGGGCTAGTTTTTATAGATTTTGTCACATCAGTGGTGAAAACCAACGTTTGAACCATGTCTATCTCAATAACTTGGTAAATAATTCCAACAAATATAATACTAAAACATATGGACCTTGTCTAACAGCAAAACTAATAAACCCAGATCATCAATGCGCCTTATTACTACTTTTAAAAAAGAATAGTTTTCTACTACAGTCTAAGAAACGACTCCTATATATATATATTAATACAATGCTCTTTAAAAAAGAACAATTTTCTACTATAGTCTAAGAAATTAAAATAACTGATATGATATCTTTACTTTATTATTCAAATCGGTAATGCTAAGAGCTGACTTAAGCCCATTATAGGAAGTAATAAACCGCTAAAACAGAAAACCAACTAACTAAAATGAAAATGCTATAAAGAAAAAGGTTCAAGAATACTCAAGAGAGTCTACTTGATATTATTATGTGAAAATACCCTTGCCGAGCATGTAACTTGAGAACCCCTTTTACTTTATTGGAAATTACTCATACTCGATGAAAGTGTCTAAAAAACTTTACAGTGTGAAAAGGGCATCCTGATTTATCTTAAACTTTGGTCCTAAATTCACCTGCAACATGTGATTGGTTTCGGCATTAAGGATGTGATACTGGCGACTTTCAACCAGCTTGACTTTGAGCTATTTGAGGTCTTTTTATATGACGCGTTAAAGATAGAACATAACCTGAATGATATGAATTAGCTTAATCCTACTGAAGTTTGAGGTCGGCCTCAAGGACTCATCCTTAGTCTTGACTACCATTAGAAGCATCTTCCTCCATTGAAATGCGTATATATTCCCGATGTCCAAATCGGTCCCATTCAGTCAATGTTGGATTCTCAAGTTCCTGTTTACCACAACGACAAACGGTTATTTTTAGTTTTTACCACTGATTACATAGTTAATATTAGTTTAGCAAGAATTGCAAACTTAACGAATGAGAAAAGGGTCACAAGATTATTAGCTGCCGCAAAACTGACTTGAATCTGCCATTGGGTTACTTCACCATCAGTTCCAAAAAATTTCAGTGGTTCTGCCAAATGTTTGGAAAACATGGTTACCCAAGGAGAAAAGAACATCTCATGGAGATGGATACCTGAGAAACACATTTGTTGTATAATGGATAAAACCCTATATATTTACTTTTACTGTTACAAAAGAAAGTCCACAATTAGGGTTTGCCTTTTGTATACCTTTCTTTTATACAATAATATCTAAAACTTGATCTATTAAGCACACAATTATGTTGCATGGTTAGAAAAAAACTACATCTTATAACGATGGTATAGTTGTTCAAAATGAGCAGCTACACATATGGAGATATTTACATTCACATTAATCTACATTCAAACAGTCTTATTGGTTCGATAGAGATTAGAAATACTTAGTTACCAACCCCTAAAAGAGTGCAGATTATTGTTCGAAGGTACATGTTAAAACATGAGTGGGAGACGTACAAAAGTTGGCATACCATTACTATGCCTCTTGCTTTCGGATTGGGCCAATTCATGTTCTCAAGTTCTGCATAAATTGAATTAAAGGACACTAAAATTAGTACTAATTAAACGAAGGTGATACACAATCACATTTGCCTACCAGACGGCTCTTAGTGGAAGCATGAAGTCGCCTTATTACATTGTATTAGTGACTCATTCAATCAACATGATATTGAAGATTGGTTACCTTTTGATCCGCGACAATTTGATGAGCCGCGACAATAGCATCAGGAATGCAAAGGCGAGTTGCATAAAGAAGTTTAACATCCTTCAATGTGCATAAGGTCTTGCATTGATGGCACTGTTGATAAACAAATAATAAAGGCAAAACTAAACTTAGAATCAATAGTTTTGGTAAAACTGAATTAGAATTATAGTCAGACAATCTTTAACGATAAGGAGATAGACTTTTTTGAGCTCGGAATTGACTTGGTCCAAAGCAGACCCACTGTACTTTTCTTGCGCTAATGCAAAAGGTTGGTTAAGGATGCAATTGGCTTGAATCTCTATCATTTCCTCATCAATTACAGCCTCTTCGATCTGCAAGTCATAAATTATAAATCTTGTACGTGTCTTATTACACATAGAAAATGTTGACAAACTTCTAGGAGTCGTTCTTTGGTCTTGTTAGATACACCTAAAAACATTAATGTTAGAGGTCACATTACTTTACCATTTTGATGCAGGTCTTGTTTCATCTCTAACAACTCAAGCAAGTAAAATTAGCTATAAAGAAAATGACGTAACTGGTATAAACAGTTCAGTGAAGGTATTGTCTACTGCATAAATAAATCTTATTAAAAATCAGTAGTGGGGTGTAGTTTGATTATAAATGACATACAAGAACAAGGATTAAAACAGATCTAGAGGTTGGATAAAGTGAAATAAATGTGTAGCCATATTATTAGAGAATTAAGGAAGAAAGATGGGAAGAGTGTGTATGCTAGAGAGAGAACACACACACTTACACTTTTACAAAAGTGAGCTTCAACCCTCCATGGAAGTATGGAGGGGGTTATTTATGACTAGTGCACATAACTATCGAAACTAGTCGCATTATTAGTCCTATGTGTCACGCTATAAATATACTAATGTGATTCCGTGTTTGTACCATATTTAGTGGGCTAACAATCTTTCCTCCAATAGTGGACACATACGGAATTACTTACAATGGTTTTTTTTTTTTTTCCTACTAAGTACAAATACAATTGAATAAAGTCTTCCAAAGCTCTTCCAAAGCTGAAGTTGTCTTTTAAGTTCTCCTGGTCTTGAACACTTGTTATTCCAGCTTGGATCTTCATTGTCTTTTACTTGTTCTGGCAACCATTGTAGTATGCATGAGTTGGATTAAAATTCCCCCCAATTCAGGGAAGCCATGTCTTGAAAAGCTTTCTTTATAGAACTCCTTATTGGCGGAAGTTTATGAATACAGCTTCCACCAAAACAATCATCCCTATCTTAAGCAGATTCTGAAAAATTTGATACTTAGCTATGAACAACTCTTTCTACTTGTCATTGACGTGCACATCGGAATTTTGTTGAAGTCAAACCACACCAAATACTCCTGCTTCTTGTCATTAGGGCTTGGTGAATATTCGTTCGGGGGTGTATGCGAGAAATCAGCAACAATTCTTCTCACGTATGCAAAATATTGCATTATCCAATTATAAGTTAAAGTTAGTCTACCGTACTTCCCCCTGAATAAGTTGACACGGTTAACATCAAAGTAACTAAGTCCAGTGTAACACATTTTCCCCCTTGATGGTTGCGAAACTCTCGAAGATTAATTGTTGTGTACGCACATATATCTCGAGAGAAGTTCTTGTCTTAAGCAACAACTATCTTGAAATCCATACAAAAGCTTACCCTCTTGTCTCAGAATAACCGTTTGAGGTGATGAAGCAAGAATAAAAAAAACTTGGTTAATCAAGGTGTGTATATGAAGTCGTTGTAAGAACTTTGAGGAATTTTGCTTAGACTGTGAAGTACCTTTGTCTTGGAGACTAAGCACAAATATCCTGTGAGAATTGCTAATTACATCTCAACCTTTAAATTCTCTGGCTAACTTTACCAACCTCGTATTCTGTCGGCTATTGTTGTGATCACTTGTGAAGTAAACCCGATATACCAAACTTGAAAATGAAGTGAAATCCCCCAAATTGTTACTTAAGCTTGCACTGTTGTGATTGAAGAACGGTGCAAGATTAAATCTATAAGTACTCTATACCCAACCGAAAAAGTATAAGAAGTACAACACCTCTTGAAATTATCCATATCGGCTTCTGCGTGTGACACTGAGTACTACAACGTAACTCCTTTAAGTGATAGTTAACCAAGTCTGCAACCAACCACCCCTGACTGCTGGTAACTAGGATTAATTCAGTCTCAATTAATTATGTATACGTTCAAGCAAGTCATCAATCGATAGATTGTGTTTATAGAAAAGGGGTAGAAAATAGAAGGAAGTCTTGATGATGAAATAAGTAGATGCCTTCGTGAAACTCAACTTCAATCTCAAATAAGGGATACCAAATCAACTTCCGTGTATAGCACTTTTCATATAGTCCGAATCTGTGCCGTTTGTCATTTTATTGAATATTTGTAGGATCTTCTTAGGCGTTATGTATCGTGTTTGGTGTTTAAATGTCGTGAACTAGATACAAATGTTTTTTTTGAATGGTCGTCAACGAAAATAAAAACATTGTCTAGTCCAATTGTCTTAAATTCTTTTTTGTATCCGCCTTAATCATCGATAAACATACCTATTAAATCAGCCCATCCATTACCATTAGATACCCGGTTTATGAGATTTACTGTGGCCAATCCATTTTAAAAAATTTCGGCCCAAATAATTGTGTTTTTTTTTTAATATCCCTGTTGTAAACTTGGATTACGGTTCCATCTAAACCAAGATATACTCGGCCCACATAACCTTTATCTTATTACCCGGTATGCCAAAAACCCAATCAAAATGGTGATTAGGGATATAGAATGTAGCATCCCCTAAATTTGTTTACACATTATCCTAATCTCAAACATAACCGCCTCCATCTCTTCTTTTCTCTCTCTTGATACTTCCAGTCTCACTCTATTAAGAACACACCACAACCTAATCCCTTTATGTTGTTCTTAATCAAACACTCAACAGTGAAGGTGCGACTTCAAGATCATGAAGATGGTCTCGGGTAGGTGCTTCTTTTTGTTTACTTGTGTCTTTTCTTGAACGAATCAAAGAGGAACAAAACAATATCGTTTATGTTCTTATCTTATTTAGATTCGAAAATTAAAGAAAGGTTAAAGCTTTGATATCGATCGATGATGATGTGATTCTTTCGTGTGTCTTGATCAGAAAGGTCTTAATTTGTAATTGTTCAACACGAAAAGATTTCTGAGATCTTATAGTATCCATTTTTCTGTTTTGATTTGAGTTAAGAGATAGTGGAGGATGTTTGTGTGACGAAGGGATTAGTTATAGGTTGTTGGATTTGTTGTGACGGATTTTAATGTGACGAGGGTTTAGGAGTAGACTTTGTTGGATTTGTTGATTGGATTGATGGCTATTGATGTTGTTGTTTATGTGGTTTAACTTCTCTTTAGTGAAGCACACTCAAGAAGACGCCGAGCTTCAAGTGCTAATAGTTTAGTTGTGTCATCACGTTTGTGATAATTATTTATCTTGTATATCTTATGTTGTGTTGTGTGTATTATATGTGTATGATAGGTATTATAGGTTAGTATTTAGTCCATAAAATACATAGTGTGTTAGATTGGTTCTATCTCAAAGTAGAACTCGATATTTAGCTTAGTACAGGAAAAAGTGTAAGCGACGTGTATGGTTTTCTCCGCCTAAAGAGAGCTTGTTGACATAGTGAAGATAACTCTCAAGTTGGGTACTTAGGGAGTGGAGTAGGGCGAAGAGGAGCTTTGTAGCCGAACCACTATAAATCATTGTGTCATCGGTTTGATCTTTCTTATCTTTACTTGTTCATATTTTGTAGATTGTTTATTTACTTATTGCATCGCTATCATATACACTTGTGTACATCTCTTAAGTTCACATAAGTCGACAATCTATGTTTTAATTTTAAAACGGTAAAAATTATTCAACCCCCTTTTAGTTTCTACAATATTTACTTTTACTGTTACAAAAGAAAGTCCACAATTAAGGTTTACCTTTTGTATATCTTTCTTTTATACAATAACATCTAAAACTTGATCTATTAAGCACACAATTATGTTGCATGGTTAGAAAAAAAACTACATCATATAACGATGGTATAGTTGTTCAAAATGAGCAGCTACACATATGGAGATATTTACATTTAAATTAATCTACATTCAAACAGTCTTATTGGTTCGGTAAAGATTAGAAATACTTAGTTACCAACCCTTAAAAGAGTGCAGATTGTTGTTCGAAGGTATAGGTTAAACCATGAGTGGGAAACGTACAAAAGTTGGCATACCATTACTATGTCTCTTGCCTTTCGGATTGGGCCAGTTCATGTTCTCAAGTTCTGTATAATTTGAATTAAAGGACACTAAAATTAGTTGTAATTAAACGAAGGTGATACACAATCACATTTGCCTACCAGCCGGCTCTTAGTGGCAACATGAAGTCTTCTTATTACATTGTCTTAGTGACTCATTCAATCTACATGATATTGAAGATTGGTTACCTTTTATAATTCACGACAAGCTGATGAGCCACGACAATAGCATCAGGAATGCAAAGGCGAGTTGCATAAATAAGTCTAACATCCTTCAATGTGCATAAGGTCTTGCATTGATGGCACTGTTGATAAACAAATAATAAAGGCAAAACTAAACTTAGAATCAATAATTTTGGTAAAACTGAATTAGAATTATAGTCATACAATCTTTAACGATAAGGAGATGGACTTTTTTGAGCTCGAAATTGACTTGGTCCAAAGTAGACCCACTGTGCTTTTCTTGCGCTAATGCAAAAGGTTGGTTAAGGATGCAATTGGCTTGAATCTCTGTCATTTCCTTATCAATTACAGCCTCTTCGATCCACAAGTCAAAAATTATAAATCTTGTATGTGTCTTATTACACATTAAGAAAGCTGATATAGAAAATATTGACAAACCGCTAGGAGTCATTCTTTGGTCTTGTTAGATACACCTAAAAAAATTAATGTTAGAGGTCACATTACTTTACCATTTTGATGCAGGTCATGTTTCATCTCTAACAACTCAAGCAAGTAAAATTAGCTATAAAGCAAATGGTGCTAAACTGGATTAATAGTCAGTGAGGTATATGTAATGCATAAAATAAATTTATTAAAAACAGTAGTATTCTTAAAACAATAATTATCTGAATGATGTCGAGGTTCAGTTCAGTAACAATCTTCCATTCAGATACACTCTTACCAGTCAAATAGTTTTGTGTAAACTATTTTGGCAAATGCATCTCTACTGATAGTTACAACAGTTGAATGGATGCACTTTTTGATGTTTTCACCATGAGTTACAATCACACGCGTGTAGAAAGAGTCTTCAAGAACCGTCTTATCACACCTAAATAATGCATGGGCATTAAATAATTGCATTAATCAGCTGAAACATCAGAATTACAAAAAAAAATCAGAATTACATGAATGGGTCAGCCGGACTTTCTAAATGAGATCGAGATTTATCATCCTTTACTTGAGAAAAATCTGCTTCACTTCCCTTTGCGAAGTCAATGTTACCTAAGTGGATAATTGTAGCAACAACACGGAATATTGTGTCCTGTAGGAAAAAAATGATTTAGGTAGGACTCTATAAGTGTCATGATAGGTATGACAGGTATGTAATGACCTGCTCAGCGGAGTTGATCCCAACAATATCCATAGCCTTCTTTATGGCAAATTACTCTTTAGACTCATCCACTCCTTTTTTGGTCATAAAAGCTTGATTGATTGAGGTAATGAAACTTCCTCGGGTTATCAACTTTGTACTTTTTTACGCCTAAAATAGGAAGAAGACTTCACATTTTGTAGTAAAAGAAAAGAAATGCTATTCCTATCAAACGTTGTAATGAGATAGAAACGGTTTACCCCTGCATCAACTACAATCGGCTTCCCAAGATGGTCTATCTCTTATTCCTGGTATTCTCGCTCTGAATACAGACTCCAAATGCCCTACATAAAAACATGTATTACATTAAAATCATTTTTTTCATAAAAAACATGTTAAGTTTATCAGATGTGTAATTGCGAGAATAAAACAAATATGCCAATACAAATCAACTAACATAAGTATCACACCTCACAAAACGGGTAATTAGCAGTGAGGCTGAAAAAGGGTCGGGTCAATGTTGAATCAAAATAGTTTGTCCTAATCCAATGTTTTTCATAAATAGCTGGTGTTCCAAATATGTTAAAATAATTGCTTTATTAATAATAATCTTATTTTCATAACACCCTAGTTTCCAACTGTGACCAGAAAACTAACCTGGATATGTAGGGAGGATCCAGAATTCAGGATGTATTGGGTTGGTTCTTGCACTCTCATATACATCAAGTATCTAAAATAAAGAACATTACATAAGTTTTAGGTTTATTAGACACGACAATTGGGTCAAAACATTCGCCTCGCCATCGCCATTACTTACAACGTCGTTAGCTTCGAATTCACTTGTCTGATCACTGGATAAAGCATCAGATGGTTTACAAATCTTTGTTGTTTTCCATAATAAATCTGCAAAAACTCAAAAGCAATTTAAAAGGTTTTATAGACTTGAATACATTTTGTGTACCTTTCAAGTTTTCTACTCATTTGACTTCACTACCCATTTTGCCTGATAAAGCTACCCAAATCGACCAATGTATAACAGCATCGAAGTTACTTCCTTTACCCAAGGCTAAAATTCAGGTTTATAAATAGATACTTTTCCCTGAAATCCAATAGTATAAAACAATATGTGTGGGAAATATAAACACACATTCTGAATGTACTCATACTCCATACCGTAAAAAATGAAATCAATGCAAGTAAAAAAGAGATCATAAATAAAATAGCTGGCAAACAGAATAGAAGAAGTATGAAAAGAGAAACAAAAAAAGCAACCGCAATCAATAGTCCTAAAAAATATCATAAATAAAAATTATTCATGATTTAGTTTTTAAACCACCAAAAAATAAAAACCAAAAACTAATTTATGAATAATTAAATCAAACACATAATTAATTTCATGACTATTTTAATTGAAATTAGGGTTAGAGATTTATCCCGAAAAACATAAAAAATAGAACATGAATAATTAACATAAAAAAAATCACAAAAAAACTTTGCTGATTCCTTTAAATATTTGTTGTGGCTCTTCAAGGTCCGGTTTAATTCCTTAGTTTGTTGTGGTATCAAGGTTTTTTGTTTCATGGTTTTTTTGGGGATAAATGGATCTGGTTGTGATTTTGGACCAGGATTTTTGAATTTGTGATTTGGTGAATAGTTTTGTGGTTATGATTTTGGGGGATTTGATTAAAGTTATGGATTCACAGATCTAGATTAGTACTTGATTGAAGGCGAGATGCTTCAGTCGTTGTTATGGGGTTTTTTTTTGAGAAATAAATGCTTTGAATGTCTGCCGTTAATTATTGATTGATTATCCAGGTGTCGTTTTGTAGGAATTTTAGGCTAAGATGAGGTTTCAAAAACCTTGTTTTATATAGGTTATAGATGTTTAAAATGAAAAAAGGAGAAAAATAAAAAACAAGTATCGGCTTCTTCACATGTCTTCTTCATAAACACACACACACACTCCGACGCACACACACACATTGAAAAACACAACACAAACACAAACCCAATTGTAAATATATTAAAAATAAAAAAATCAAATTAACGCTGAGCCATGTAACTCACACCGCAAACGATGTCGGGGTAGGACGATCTGGTAATGCAGCAATGGCAGCGTCGTTAGGCCTTTCACATGAGAATGGCGCTGGTGCTACGCCACCATAATAAGTGCCCTCATAGTTAATACTCTCTCTGTCTTGTAAAGAGTCTTCACAAACCAAAAATTAACAAATTAACATATGTTTATTTAATGTTTGTTTTGACTGAT
>BQNB010069377.1:12300-33507 GCA_026074375.1 Tanacetum coccineum | reverse complement strand
TTCCTCAGAGAGGAACGGTGCCGACGTTTGAGGTCAGATGAACATCCTAGCCGTAACGCGGTAAGTAGGGTATGGTAGAGATGGTGGTGTGGTCGCAGACTCATCGGTCTCGAACGGCTCAATCTCCTCATCAGATGGGTCCTGATCAACTGGAAAAGCAACAGTTGTAGGGTCGTCATCATCCCCGTCGTCTCCTCTGTCAGTAGGATAGTCGACTGGATCCTCCTCATCATCCTCCTATGGATCAAACTTAGGAATATATCCTGGTGACTCAGTAGTAGGTGAGGCAACAGCAGGCAATGGCTGCTCCTCAGCTGGTAGGACATCATCCTCGGGTGGCATGTACTCCGGGTATACCGGCTCTGGTACATAAGGTAAGTAGACATGTGAAGGTGGTGCCTGCTCTGGCTCCTTAGGGCCAGGCACGTAATTCGGAGATGGTAGAGCCTGAAAAATAGCTACCACATATGCATGTGGGTCCTCTAGCATCATGGGTGATCCCTCGGCCCCTGGTGACCCCTTGTCTGATGAGTCCTCATACGGACTGGATACCGCAGTGTACGTAACTGTAGAATCCTCATAATCCGACATGATCAAATCTGAAAATCATAAGTAGCTTATATAAGTATATTAATATAAGACTCTTATCCTTATATACGTAATATATTATAAACACATATATCAATCATGAATACATCTAGTCTAACCGACTAACCCATTTTGGGGCTCCGGGTATACCGGCCCTTGTATGAATGCAATGTTTTGACAACGGTTGTAGTCAAGCAAAAACATTTGACCTGGTTCTCTATAACCTTGGCTCTTGATACCAATCTGTAACACCCCCAAAATGGGTCGCAGCGGAATAAGAGTCCGGGGCGTGTTACTTCAAAGATCAACAACACAAGATATATATAGAACGACCATTTAAAAGTCGTTTAAAACTGATACATTGGATTTAGCAAATATTTGTTACAAAAAGCCCGAAGCTTAACTTGTTCATTGTTAATATTACAAAGATTCTAGTTCATGACACAGGATACCCCAAAATGCATGCAACCAAATCTTAAACATATGACATCCAAAATATATCACCAATGTATCCCCTGCACCTCGTGCCTTATTGACCTCCTGAAAAACATTGCTTTAAAACGTCAACATAAAGTTGGTGAATTCATAGATTTATTAAATCGTATAATACAGGACCACAAGATTTCCCCATGACAATGCAACAAATGCAAACATCATAAAATGTAATTACGTTGCGCTAAGCTCATGACACTGAAGCTTGACTTAAATAAATAGCAATATAAAATTGCCCACATTGCCCGTATTGATGTTTTAACCCGCAACATCCTTTAATCGACATGGTATACGTTCGTTTGGCCAGTGATAGCTAATCACCCGAACGGGGATGTCAATCCCAATAGATCTATTCATAACATTCGCGCTCATAATTCAGTAATTGACAGTTCATAATAATGGGCTCAATTGGGTTATCGCTACTTAGGCAACACGTAATCATAACATAAAATATCCACTCACCTTTGTTCCAATTTATAAAACGAATGCATGTTTCTCACCCCAACCAAATCAAATTAAATCATGTAAAACGAGGGGCTAAGACTCACCCTTGATGAAGTAATTGAAATAAAATATCCCAAATGAAAACGCGTCACGCTTCAACCGCCGAATGCAACCTAGTTAATCTAGGTCGTATAGTACTCAAGTACTTAGACTAACACCAACCATATATAATCCCTTTTTAGCTACATATACTATCGTTTTGTGGCCATCATAATAAGAGGACATGAATGACAATGCGGACTAGGACCTTTAAAGTCGAAAATCCAACCAACTCGTCGATACGCCAGACTCCGAAAGAGCCATCATTATGACACCCCAAGAACTATAGACTTTTGATTAGCTAACCACATATAATTCTATATAGCTACATCACTATCTAATGGTTTTAGTTAAAACCTATTTTATAAAGTAACAAAAACTTTTATAAATACGTACCCTATTAGCGAAAATGAACTACTTTAATCGTTTTAAGTCCGTTCTCTCGCGATTCTTACGTTCAAACATCTTCGTATTAAGACGAGTGGATCATAAAACTTACATTTTTAAGTTTTTCAACATTCTGTGCTAATAAGATGTTTTACTGTTCATCACAGCTACTAACCTTATTTTTTACGTTTTAACATTATCGTAAAACCCGTAAATGTCGTATCGTATTCGTTAATAGCTCCTTTTTAGCGATTCTTGCTACGACGTATCTCGTAATTAAAATTTTTATCACATTTATGGATGTTTTTAAAAGTATAAGTATTTATCTACATGGTGAATAGTAACTTTCTATACTCAAATAGTTTTTAATAAAGTATTTATCGACGTTAAACTCGTAATGAGCGTATCACTTCGTTATTAATACTGTTTATTTATAGCGAGTTACTATGTCATTTTGGAAACCTCATGGTATGTACTATCATTAAAAAAACAAAATATAGATACCTATTAATTTCGTCCCAAAACAGAGGAATTTTTGGAATTTTTGTGTTAAAAACCTGTTGTTAAAGGCTCTGATTTTAATACACTTATTAAAGCTTCAACACCTGGCTGTTACAAAATACTTTACAACACTTTTATAGCTTATGTAGTACATATAATAATCCATTAGTCCATACTTTGTCCATGTATCCAAGATGACAAGTGTCTCTAATCTTACTTTTAATCAAACTTCTAAAAGAAACCCTAAATTAAGCACAGTGAACAACATGAACTTTATTATACAAAAAACCGAAAGTGTTACAAGGCTTATACTTCTATTATAGACATAATATCACATCAATATAAGATGTACACAAGTTCATCACAAAACAATGATCACAAGTAAAAACCCAATTCACTCATGTTTAAAAGTATCAACAAATGTTGATATGCTAAATAGAACATATACACACTATAAAATCATAAATAAATGAAAAGTTAGGGTTTTCAGATAACCTTGTAAAAATGAGTAGTGAAAAAGAGAACAAACACACCCTTTAGTGATTTAAAAAACCCTTGGCTTGAAAATAAAAGGTGAAAACTCTAATTTTCCCCCAAGTAAACCCTATTTTCCTTTCTTGCCTTCAACCCTTGCAAAGCTTAACCAATCCTTCAAACCATTCTTAGTATGCCTTAGATATATGTGTGGTATGGTTGTATAAGGTGGTAGAAACAATTTGGTATGGATTTGTGTATGTTATATGATTTTGTAGCCGTTTGGTTCAAGAGAAGAGAAAAGAGAGAGATATTTTTGTTTACACTTTGCGAAATGAGAAGATTATGGTGTTACTTCCACTAGTTTTAGGCATTAAATACCCCAATGAAATAATTCAGGAATCAAAGGAGATTTTCTAGGGAAATAATCAAGTGTAATGTAAAGGTTCTAAGACTTGGCTCCCTTATGATAAGTCTGTATACCTTGATTATTTCGGGCAAGAGTCATCAAAAAATAGATATTTCTTTGGTTCAACCTTGCATATCCAGCCACATACAATTGTATGATGAAATATTTTGATTTATTTTGAGTATATGGGTATATAGTTTGTGGGTATTAGTTGTAGCGTAGGGTAGTTTATGGTGAGCTATCCGGGAATGCCTAACTATTTTATATCACGAAAGTAACCACCATTTACCGTAAACCAATTAATAAAAATGAACAAAGTTAATAATTATCATCAAAATAATTACTTAACACTTGCTTGATGTAAAAATTTAATTGTTTGATGCCCGTTTACATTGAACGATAATTTTTAGCTTACGCGATTTAACTTAACGATTATGATTAAAAGCAAATGCGTACAATACTAAAAATACATAGTGAATTTATTGACGACGTCAATAAAACACGGGGTGTTATACAAACACGTAGACAAGTATCATGTGATAAACATAATTAAACTTTAAATGATAAATTAAGAAATTGATTTTAAAATAAACCAAACATTAAATCTTCATTAAGATGGCTAATACCCTAGGGTATTAGCCTATAACCATTGTAATTATACAAGCATGATCAAATAACCAAGGTAAACTAAATGTTTTACCAAACGATACCAAAAATTAAATGATTACAAGAGTATAGGAATTACACGGTGTCTTCTATGGAATCGTGATCGATGCTTGACCTTTGGTTGCTCTTCTTTTCTTCAGAAAATCGTCTTTTATGTGTATGGTATGGAGAATATGATTTTGCACACTAAAAACTCATTTTTGAGTCTTCTATTTATGTTAGGATTCTAGATTTGATGAGACAAAATAAATAAAAGAATGAAACAAAAGGACTAAAATCGTCATTAAAGAATTCTATAAGCTGGTGGAGAATTATTGAAGATTTAGTCAAAGATATCAAAATATGAAGATTCTGAAAGATCTCCTTAAGAAGATAAAGGTAACAGAAGATATTCCTTAAATGTTTAAAAGATTTACTTGTCTAATGTTTATCTTCCTTTGTAAGTCTTGATCTCTCTCTATATAAAGATATCATAGACACATAGTTTTAGCATCCAGAAAAGTATGTGTGTGTACTGGATCAATGTAGACGTCTAGTATAGTGGTGGTGTAGCCTCAAGGTAATCAAAGTTTTCCTTGATCCCTGTTACTGTTAGAGATAGGTAACTGTATTATTCTGATCAAATAATATTGAGGCGTGATGGAAACGTATGGTAATAAAACCTTGTTCAATAACATTGATGTTCTTATTTATTTCGCTGTGCATTATGTTATCTTTGTTATTGTTAATCCTAGATGTAAGTTCTAATCAAACTGAGCTTAAACGATCTAAGAGGTTATAACAGACTCCACAATTGGTATCAGAGCCTCGTGGCTCTTGATCTAGTATCTATAAGGTTTTTAAACTATTCATATGCGAAAATAAAGTTTTGGGCAAATTCGGTAAGTTAATGGTTTATGGTTTTCGGTGATCAAGCAAATTCGGTAAACTTAGGGTTTTCAATAAACTCTAATTCGATAAACCAGGTTTCAAAGTTTAGTGATTTGACGATCTTAATTTTGTTCTATGTATTATCTTTGGATAGATCGTACGTTTTAGTTATTTGGCTTGGTACGAATTCTTTCAAACTCTTTTAGAGTATTCTTGATAAGCTGTGAGGATGTGGTATGCATTAATGGTGTCTATGGTCGTAATAGGTTTGGAAGAGAAGGATGTTAGCGTAATACTTGAACATCATCGTGCTAATGTTAATATTAGTAGGAAGTTTATCCAACATCGACAAAACAAGAATGGTGTGGACTTCGATTAATACTGCTAAAGTTGCAATCAGAAGACAAGGGAACTCAAAAACAAAATCATCAAGAAGTAGTGGCCATCACAAGGATTATATAATGCAAAGTTCTTGGTGATTGAATCAACGACTACACTCAAGTTTATATCTGATGTTCAGTGAGTAGGTCGAAACCCTAACTTTAAGTATTTATCCTTTATGGAGAAATAAGTCAGTATGATTGCAATGTTTTTCCATGAAAAAATAAATCTAGGAGAATACAAAGATCTTTCATACTGTCCTAAGATAATATAATGTAGGGGGAGGGAGAAATATTATTTTAGTGAAAGATGTTCTAATTAATGAAGCATAATAAGAACCTGTGATAATAAATTGATCGATTGCGCCGCAAAAGAGTAGTACTAGTCAATAGAACGCTTCTACTACTACGCGCAAAGGATCAAGTTATACTAACTAACTGCTCTTATCTGTTTTAAAGCTCGATGGTCTTGAGTCTTCCTTATTAAGCTAACTGCTTTAACCAACCAATATGCCTGTTAGATAATTTAGTTGTTTCCGCTTGGCTCTGTTGGTACATGAATTATTACTTACTGTCAGGTGAGACAGTTACTACTGCAGTAGTAATCTGCCAAAGAAACACATATGGATAAAGCAAGCCTATGTGATTTACATGTTATTTTTGTTTTGATGGTTTGTTTACCATCAGAAGGTCGACACAAGGCAAATTAGTGGAGATATAAAGATTTTCATGTTTATCTATGGATATGTAGCTATTTGTTTCAAGATAACTAGTTGAAATCTAAAAAAAGCATTATTGGTATGTTACTATGGTTGTTTCTCAACGGACCATAAGGTAAAAGTAACAACAACTCTACGAGCTACGTTGAAAGCATTTATGGGTTTGGATACGAGAATAAATGTTGCTAACGAACACTACTGTTGCCAAAGAGACAAAAGTTTTAGTGAACACTTTAGTGAGCGCACACTAACAAGTGTCACTAAAACTAGGGAAGAAGAGAATGGTGAAATAGTTGACACATTAGTGACAGAAATAGTATACACTAACAAGTGTCACAATTAGTATTGTAGGAAGGAAAAACAATTTGCAAACAAATTACAACATTTCAGTGACAAAAAGTTGTCACAAATATACCATGGTGAGGAAGGAGTAATTGAATTAGTGACAGAGTAGCAACAGGATGCAGCTGACAAGGTTAAAGCGAACACTACCAAGAAAAGGAAGGGAAGAGAATAATTGAAGATTTACGTGACCAAATGCGCGTGACAGTTTTATAACACATGACAGAGAAAGATGTTGCTAATTGCTAATAGGTAATTGAGTTACAATAGTAGTAGTTATTAAAATAAGTTTGTACAGTTCATCTTTTAAACCAACAGAATCAAACTTTGTACTGCTGCGTCATCAGAGAGTGTTTGTACTAGCAAGTTTTAGAGCTGATATACAAGATGACTCATATAGAATCCCTCAGAACAAAACAGAAACACAAGTTTTGTTTGTCATTCTTGGTGTTTCATGTATTGAGCGGATTTTTAGATGTGAGGTTTACATATTCTTAACAGATTTAACAGGCTTGTATTCATAACTAAGAAATAATTGAGCCGAATTACGAAGAGCGAATATATTTATCACATCTTGAAGTTGAAGTGTTGAGTTTCATAGGTTATGTGTCTTTCTCATTGACCCCAAATTGAGAGCTTATCTACAACAAATTCTTGGAGGAATAACTTTGTTCATGTATAGCTTAAGACACAACCAGCATGCGTGGATACGAGACAAGAACTGCAAAGAAATCACCAGCAAAGGTGTGTGATCTAACTTTTCGTGCTCAATGCTCACATTTGCTATCACTTAGTACTCAGTGTCTCATAGAAGATGAGGATTTTGTCAAGAGGTTGCGATCTACTTATATTTCACAGATTTATTTATAAGTTCAAAGTCACGTAGATAGTACAAGACATAAGATACAAGTTTGGGTTATTCTACTTCTACATCAAGTTCGTTATACTTAGTTTTCTTCATCAGTAATCATTACATAGAGTCTACAGAATTTAAAGATTCAAGAGATGGTTAACATATGGGTATCAAGGGAAGCTTATTAACAAAATGTTTAACCATTTACATGTGACATTGAGGTGAAGGTTTTTGCTACTGCTAGTCATTATTACTACTGCTAGTATGAGTTTCTACTACTCAAGTTCATTTTTCTTATTGTGCTTAATGGTGGGTAATTTGAGGAGATAGAAGGCTTGGATTAGAAGTGTGATATTGGTTTGTAATGGTCAAGATCAAAGTTGCTTATATTCATATGTCCCCTATTGGATTATGACAAAAAGGGGAAGAAGATGTTAACAGGTACAATTGGCAACTTGTAAGATCTTTGGTGTGGCATGGTACAAAGGAAATCTACTTAAAGGGAAGTTTGTTTCATTCAGGGAGATGATTACATCTTAATTTCAGGGGAAGCTTTGGCTTTATGATGAAGTTCGTACACGACTTTGTTTGTTTTGTCATCATCAAATAGGGGAAGATTGTTGGGATTCTAGATTTAATGAGACAAAATAAATAAAAGAATGAAACAAAAGGACTAAAATTGTCATTAAAGAATTCTACAAGCTGGTGGAGAATTATTGAAGATTTAGTCAAAGATATCAAAATATGAAGATTCTGAAAGATCTCCTTAAGAAGATAAAGATAACAGAAGATATTCCTTAAATGTTTAAAAGATTTACTTGTCTAATATTTATCTTCCTTTGTAAGTCTTGATCTCTCTCTATATAAAGAGATCAAAGACATATAGTTTTAGCATCCAGAAAAGTGTGTGTGTACTGGATCAATGTAGACGTCTAGTATAGTGGTGGTGTAGCCTCAAGGTAATCAAGGTTTTCCTTGATCCCTATTACTGTTAGAGATAGATAATTGTATTATTCTGATCAAATAATATTAAGGCGTGATGGAAACGTATGGTAATAAAACCTTGTTCAATAACATTGATATTCGTATTTATTCTGCTGTGCATTATGTTATCTATGTTATTGTTAATCCTAGATGTAAGTTCTAATCAAACTGAGCTTAAACGATCTTAGGGGTTATAACAGACTCCACAATTTATAGTGTCTGAAAAAGTCTGGATACGCCGTATTGAGCTAGGACAATACGGCGTATTGGGGTGTTTCTCGTGGAGTACGCACAAAGTTTATAATCAATCTGATATAACTTCCCAAAATATATTTATTCACCAAATCTCTGAATAGTTATCTAGCTGGATACGGCGTATGGTAGATGAGTGATACACCGTATTGGGAATTATTTGTACGTGTTTTCTTGTGAAGAGTTGGCGCTGATACGCCGTATCACTTTTCTGGATACGTCGTATTGGTCAGAAATGAGCAATCTTCAAATATCTTTGTTTAGCTCCAAAATATGCGCCTTTTAGCATGTCTTCACAAATCACTCCTTAATTACTGCAAATAAAACTTTTAAGCAATTAAGTACAAATTCTTGCAATAATTATATAAAAGTGGTTAGTCTATTCGGGATAAATGATGGTATAAATATGACGTTATTTGATGTCATCAGCTTGTCACAAAGCTAAGAATATAGTCTTAATGACTAGATGCTTAGAACTCCTTCATATGGATCTCTTCGACCATCCGCCGTACGGAGTTACGGAGGAAACCGCTACACCTTAGTCATAGTAGATGACTACTCTAGGTATACTTGGACTAGATTCCTTAAAGATAAAACCGAAGCCTTCGATCAATTCAAAATATTTAGTAAGAAAATTCAAAACCAATTAGGATGTACAATAGTGTCAATAAGAACCGACTACGATAGAGAATTTGATAATGAAGTGAAATTTGGAGAGTTTTGTAATGCCAATGGTATTACACATAACTTCTCGGCTCCACGCACTCCACAATCAAATGGCGTGGTAGAAAGGAAAAATAGGCCATTACAGGAAATGAGTAGAACAATGTTGAATGAACAATCATTACCTCAAAAGTTTTGGTGTAACGCCGTAGACACTTCAACATACATTCTCAATCGAATTCTAATTAGAGCCATCCTAAGAAAAACACCTTATGAACTCCTGAGAGGTAGGAAACCTACTCTTGATTATTTTAGAGTGTTTGGAAGCAAGTGCTTCATTTTAAACACAAAAGACCACCAATCAACTAAGTTTAACGACCAAATTCAAAAACGTAAATCGTTGTTCTTTTATGGTTACATCCCAATAAATAGATTAAACGCAGTATGACAACATCCTTAATCAAACACACTAGAAAAATTGAAGAATCACGCAACGGAAAACATACGAATTCTGAAGACTCACTCCACCCATCATACGACATCGCTCCTTTTGTGGGAGTGATCACATTAAAGAATCAGGACAAGAAGCGTAGAAGCAACTTAAAGGATTTCCAAAAAGAGAAACAATGACATTGAATGATTGCAACATTTAGAAATGACTAAGATATTATCAATCATATACAGAATCTTAGGATCATCCATTAGAAAACATGTCATAGAAACCATTAACCATGATAACTTCTTACCCAGCAGTCAAAAGGACTAAAACTTAACAAAGTACTTAATTTTGTTTTATATCAACTATATACTAAAATGTTAATGAAGCCACCTTAACTATTGAAAGTTGATAATCGTTATGCAGTAGAATTAAATCAATTCATTGCTAAAACGATGTTTTGGGAGTTAGTTTCCACAACCTAGGAATATGACAATCATAGGAACTTAGTGGTGTGTTTTATAGAAATAAGTTAGACAGAGAAACGGTATTGTTAACGAAAAAAAGGCTAAGGTAAGTTGCTCAAGGCCTAATTCAACTAAGAGGGCATCAATTATGATGAAACTTATGCCTCAGTTGCTATATGTGGTATATCCTATATCATAACACGGGGTCGATTCTTGGATTTGGCTAGTTTCTAGAGAGAGAAACACTAGAGAGAGTTTTCTAGAGAGAGAAATAGTGTTTCTATGAAAAGAGAAATAAATGACTAGCTTACCTCTTCCAAAGTTAGAAGAGGCTTATATAGTACTTACAATATACCGGGTATTAGTGCCCGACTTAATACCGAAAAACGTACTATTAACTATTAAACTACGAGCTATAATAAACAGTAAAATACCACCGGGTTACCGATTCATTTTCCTAATATCAAACAATCTCCCCTAAGGGAGGTCCACCCCTGCAAATATCACAAAACTTAATCACTCATCTTTGGCTCGTAGACATTTGATATCTTGTACATTTGGGATAGTGATCTTTTGAATCATCTTAGACTTGTCTTTGATTGTGATCTTGAGCTTACTTGAGATCATCGCCCAAACATAATCTTTCATCATTTTGCAATTGATTGCCATCTTGTGCACTTGTAAAGAAATACATGACATCAGAGTTTGCGGAAGCTTTGACACCTTTATGAGGTCTTTCATAACTTCGTAACAAGTATAGGTCGTGTCTGAGCATTTGGTTATTCATTTGAAATCTGAGGGAGCTACGAATTTCCTCTCCATCTCCATCTTTAAGATATCCTGTGATGAAACAGTTAGTAATAAAGAAAAATTGATTTGAAAATCTGTCTAAGTGTATTCTTATGAAAATATTTTTGTAACACTTTGAAAGATTTGAATGTTTGTCAAATGAACAATAATCATCAAATCTTATAACCTGGAAACAGAAGAGTTGATTACACCGAAACGCCCCATCGTTTCTTTCTAGTTGACACAAAGTTGATTCTGTAGAATCGCATAAGTCACCTACCAAGAGCTTGTTTGATGTTGCTCTAGCAGGATTTTCCATCTTCATTGTTAAAAACCAACGTTTCACCTCGGATGTTTCTGGAATATCAGCAAGTGATAATGCGTATGACTCTTGGGATAGGACTATGTTTTTTCACGTGTGTGAGAGACAATTAGAATTTAGATACATGTCCAAACGAAATTAATTGTCGATCTCATTGGCTCTAGACTTAATAGTGCGTAGTGGTTACTAGTAATACGGAAGGCTGGAGTGACTAACACCTCTTTCAATATCAACTAACACAAGAGGAGAAAGTCAATAGATAACGTGTTTAGTCTCTAAGAGAATTGAAACATGACAACTTTAGAAAGATTCTGAGATTGGCTAGGGAGCGTTGTGCATGCATCACTGGGTCCATGATGTCATCGTTCAATGACAAGCAATCATCTTAGTGATTCTAGCAGCATATGTATTGACCGCCCCCGTTTTTTGCCTAAGGGGAATGGATGGCTTCTTTCTTTACATTCCTTTAATCTTTACAATCCTTTTAATTCTCAACCCCATCAGTGCTTACCAGAGGACTATCATGACTAGAACCTTGTTGGGTGTATTCCAGTACTAGCTCCATCTCAGTCGGCACTTTTCCCTTATTCTCGCTTTTACTCCTTTTACATATCATACCTAAGGACTTCTACACTAACTAGTGGGTTATCCCTGGGTAGATCCCTCCGGTTAAAGCTGGATCATTAGGAATAGTACCTAACCTTACCAACCTTATAACTCCAATTAAGTAAAATGCATGGTCGGTATTTTGGTACAGTTCTCCTTTCCATAAAACCAATTGAAAATTCAATTAAGGTACTTATGATAGAAAATCAAAGTTTTAATACCTTGATTGGTTTTGACATTTTTCAGAAAATGCTCCCCTTAAAATTGCTTCGTATTCAAAATTGTTTAGCCAGTTTCGCAGCATAATGATTCCTTAGTAATCACAGTTAGTATTAACACATATTTTAATCCACATTTTCTCCCTTATCAAAAAATTTAAACCTTTGACATTTTTGGATATCAATTAATTTAAATATGTTATAAAATTTTTGGGAGAAAAGTGTTAGCCTTAATTCGCAGTCGTTGTAAGAAACATAATTAGCTGCTTCCCCCTCAATCGTTGAGAGATATTAATTACCTCCTACACTTAATCATCCAAAAGATTAACTACTTACTAACGGTACAAGTTATATTAATCATAATAAGAGATAACTATTGACCTTTTGATTGTAACGACGATGTCGTCACGTTGTTTCTTTTGATCAGACCTGTAGTCAATATATCTTATTCCTTCCTCCAACAGAAGCTTCTTCTAGACTTCTATAGATCCTTCTATTGTAGTCTTTTCCTCGATTGCAAGTGAAGATCTATTGCTTCTTCTCTTGTCATCCTCTGACCACTTCCTAGTCTCCATAGCACTTATTGTACCGAACAAATAAAATCTTTAACCATGTGGTCCAGTTGTTTTCCATACTCTTGTCACTCCCCATCACTAAACTAGTGTAGCTTCATCATCCTCATTAACTTTCTTTGATCATTTTCTATCTCTGTAGACTTGCGGCATTTGGCGTTAGGGACAATCGTGAAATCTTCATTTGAAGTAAATAGTCGGTGTGCATCCTAATTTGACGTTTCAGGTTATCTTTGTTTGAATAACTTTCAATCCCGGCTGCCAAGGTCCTCCTACACGATTCGGATTACCAGGTTTCTTATCCACATGTTGACTACTGTTGAAGACTAGTCCCATGTCTGTCTTTGGGCAGATTGGTTGAGCTTTTCTTGAATATTGAGTAGGAACTAAGATCTACAAATCATTTGGATTATGATTTTTGAAATCCTTTTCTGAGATCTGTACTCTTGGAAATCAGCTGTTCGGCGTAGGAATAATCTCTCTAGGTTTTGTATCCGTGATTTCTCGAACACCTAACACAGATCAAGACTGAGAAATTCGCAGACCGCTATCTGACTTCATTACGATCAGCTAGGGCTCACTGTGGTTTTTGTTGATGTAGATTTCTTTTTCTTCTAAACCACCAGTTAGTGATGCCATGACCGCACTAGATGTCTAAATTCGTGCTCACGTTTCAACCCACAATGATGGAACTAATTCTTCACAGCCAAAGTCTAGTGTAACGAGCGGCTTTGAGCTTGGATAAGGATAAGGCCATTTTTCGCATCTTTGTCACTGACAGAAGATAATTCCAGATCCTTGTTGAAGAAAATTGTGGTTTGAATAGTTACCTTACCTGTGGACCTTCCTAATGGCAGTTGTTCAAACACATATTCGCAGAATTTGATAGACGATTACCAAATCAAACCTACTTGTACAGCAAGCTTATGGCATCTCATACCCATCTTATATAAAAGAAAGACCGTTTTTCTATGAAAGGCTTTAACAAGGTTTGAAAGCTGGACCTTCTAAATCGGCTTTGCAGAGACTTCTTCTTACCATTTTATACATGACCCAATATCATAACGTCGTCCTTGGAAGCTGGTTTTCCCGGCATGAACATTATACATGTTTTGGCATATGTGTTGCCCCGTTAATATCTGATTCTGCGGAAATCATACGGGGGAATGGTCCAATTCTGGTTCAAGTGTGGCTGTCTTTTTCGCTTTCAGATCGGTTTAAACTAAGTATTAGTCCGACACCTTAGACTGAGAGCTTGTCCAGTGTCCTCCTATACTGAGACATTCCCCTTCATCCTATCCATGCATTGAATGTCATCTGAAGATGTTCTAAAATGTGATCTGATTCGGGATAGATCTGTGCATCGAAGAGTCAACACCTAAGCATCCTCTTGTGTCAGGTGAACTGCCATCATCATTTAAGAAAGACTGGATGTTGTTTGGAAGCAGATGCCATCAGACACCCGTGGTTTCTTTGAACTTTGCTCATCAATCTTTGTAGGAGGTATAGCTAAAAAGAACCAAATGCACCCTAAGCGTGTCTTCTCCTCTTTGGCTGACTACCCTGTTTTGATCCAGCTGAAGGGCCATCATCATCAATCACGTCTTCATCATCATAACTATCATGCTTCTCTTGTGATCTTAACCTTGCTGCAACTTCCTTAGTCCAGGAATTTTCCTCTGCTATCAAAGCTTCCATATGTGCATAGTATAGAAGGAAGTTGCAGAATTTTTTTTATATTTCCTGAATTGCAGACATGATCTTATTTCATAGTGTTTAAAATAGAGCACTCTTTAACAAATTCTTCAAGATCAACTTTAACAGTTGGACCTGATAGAGTAAGTTTGAATCTTGTTTCTCCTCACCTAGTTCCTTTTTGATTACTGATAATTCCTTCGGAACTCTTTCAGATTCTTGATTCTGGATAGACTCTTGCCAGGGTAGCACAGAGTATTTCTCGATTAAATATGCAGTGTGTCCGTTCAATACCTTAAGGAGAGCATCAGCAAGTTTAGTTCCTAGAATATTTTACAACAGCTAGAACTGGGATTTGATGAAGCCAAAACAATCAGCCAGTGATCAGACGTCTTAACTTCATCATCACAGCTTGCTCTAAATCATGCCACTCTTGCTGAAGGGCGATGAATGGAGTGATCGCTAGGAAAGCATGTGGTGATTGTTGTATGCTAACTCTATCTTATTGAATGGAGGAAGTTTTGACCAGTAAGATTGGCTTAGAAGATGAGACATCCTGTGCATGGAGCAATCACTGAGAGTTGACGTTAACTGTCCGCATGATACTTGGACAGTAAGGTGGAATCAAACTCCTCTCTAACTTTAATTTCCCTTTCTCATCTTATCTTTCTATTCTTACCTTTTCTTCTCTTCATTCTCGAGATGTATTCTGATCATCTTCTGTTGGTTTTTGTCATAAAGAAATTGATCCCCAAAGTTAACAGTGTCATCGAGAATTTTCATGAAGACATGAACCAGAAATGACTTCTGGGTTTATCTCGTTGACACATTCGTACCGTATGACTTCAAGGTTTTCATGAACCTTTGGGTAGTCTGTAGCGAGGAATTCAGCATGCCAATGTGCTCAGGGTTTAGGTCCACAAGAGACACATGTATTTTCCCAGAGTCTGATCCAGTCTGGTCCTTCTTTCATAGGCTCAGGGTCCTGGTCCAGCCCAGAGCCTTCATGTGCTTTTTCAGGGTCTGATACAGGATTTGCTTACCCTGATGTACGGTAGTCCGAGTCTACATCACCTGATCTTTGTCACCTTAGGAGAAGTGGCTTCTATTTCACTTTTTAGTTCGTTCCCCTTTTTGAGGTTCCAGATTTTGAATGTAAGATTTCATGGATCACTTCTCTGATGGGTCCATCTTAGGTTGAGAAGAAGGTCCAGTGGTCGAATCATGAGGAGTTTGATCACGCCTTACAAGGATAAACTGATCCGTAGTTCTTTTCTTCTTTGACAGATCGACCAGGGAATGAGCTACTTGTTCTTCGGTTACTATGGCCTTTCCCTTGCCTTCTACTTCAGGCAGTTTGGGAGTTGTTTTTCAGATACTGGGATCCCATGATCGAACCTGCCTGCCAACAGGTGCCCGACCTTGTGGCAGAAAGGCTGGATCCAAGCTAAGCTTAATAGCTCGTTCCATGTCAGCATCATCACCTTCTCCTTCTTTCTTTTCTTGATGCGCTTCCAAACTCATCTGCTTGGCTAGTTCGAGATCAGGATCATCACCTTCTTCTTGAGGAGCAGATTCTTGTTGAGCTTCATCATCTTCATCAACAAGTTGGAAAGTGGGCTTTCCTTTTCTAACTTTCTGTGGAAGCTTACGCTTGGAAGGTTTCTTTGTCGGAGGAGGAGCTGGCTTGGATTGTTTGACTGGTGTGGTGGTTGTGGGCTTTTTGGGTGTAGCACGCTTTGTTGCAGATTGCACGCTTGCACTTTCTTGAGGGGTTTTCTTTGTATTCTCAGCAACCATGTTTCCAGAATACTGGGGAAATACGAGGATTGTTAATGGCTTCAGTTTATCAAGGGATCGGGAATTTGCCATTCCACACGACTTCAACTGACTCACCTTTAGGGACAAACTTGAGATTTCCTAATACATAATCATCTCCAGTATGATGACAGCCAGAATCAGACATCGAATGGATGTTGTTATTGCTTGCCAATATAGATTATCCACGCTTTGAAAAACCACCATAAGGAATTGAGGAGAGGAGTTACTTTCTTCTTTGGGTTCTCTTCAACTGCTTTTGTGCTTGCTTTGTGTAAGAAAAATGTCTGAGTCCCATGAGTAAACTCTTCCCATATCAGCTCTGCATGATCAACATTAGTTTGAGTGACGATTCCCCACAGCATTTGCAGATCTGGGTGTCTGGTTTCCCTACCAGAAGAAGTCTTTATCCTGTCAAGCACTGGTGATTTACGGGTTAGAATTGCCCTCCATGGTTGATACACATAATTCACCCGTATATTGGAGACAATTTCTACAGGTTCAGGATACCCCAGCTCATTAACAAAATCAATCACAGTGTTACCAGACGGAGGTAACTCAAACGGTTGAGCTGGGATGACAGGAGTAATTGCTAATGCCTTTCTGAGAAGATCAGCACTTAGATCGAACCATTGTTCATCAACTTGACAACTATAAACCCCAGTCTTCTCGTTATATTTCATTGTGTTCCAGAACTGTTGCAGGTAGATAGCAGGAACATTTGCTGAGGCAGTGAATGCTTGGAAGAAGTTGGTATTACTCAGGATGTCCACTGATATCTGAAAGATGGGGTTCTTTTGAATCTTTTGTGCATTGAAAAGAAGGTTGCTTTTCCCGATTGTTAACCACTGAGAGCGAGGTACAATCTGCTCATCTGTTCTTGTCGGTGGTTGATTGGGAACATCTTGTTCTGCCATTGTATTCTGCAAAGGAGTATTAACAAAGAAGACAAACATTACAGAGAAAAGATGTTAGAGAGAACGTTAGCATTGATAAAAGTCATGTAACTGCACGATTGATTAAAACAATGGTAACTCTGGTTTGACGAAAATCGACACATGAACGCACAGGATGTAGAATTACCCAACAGGATCAATTACTTGTTAACTAAGCTCGGATGGGAGTTTAGAAAAGCATCTGGGTCATTCGAAGGGGCCTTTATAGATTATTGGGCTTAACAGGCCAAATTATGAAACTTAGCCCAAACCGCCGCCAAGCAAAATGCCAACTCGCCGTTAGGAGAATCGAGCAAACCGCCACGAGGAAGGCACTAAACCGCCATGAATAATATTTGAAAAAGGGCGGGTTGAATATTTTAATAAATAAAATATTCGACCAAACCGCCGAGAGACGGCGGTTTACCTGTTGGAATAAAATAATAGAAAATTATGGCAACCTGCTGTTAGTCAACCCGCTGTTGGCCAACCCGCCATTTCGCAACTCGCTGTGAGTCAACCCGCCTATAGGCAACTCGCTGTGAGTCAACCCGCCGTTAGGCAACCCGCTGTGAATCAAACCGCCGTTAGGCAACCCGCTGTGAATCAAACCGCCGTTAGGCAACCCGCTGTGAATCAACCCGCCGTATGAACCAGCGGGTTGAGTAAGTTATTAAAAACTAATAAAATAATCAACTCGCCACCTAGAAACATACGCAACTCGCCATTAAGAATCATGAGCAACTCGCCAATCGGACAGATTCCTTACAATTCAAACCACGCATTCCTAAGGCATTCCTACGCATCAAATATACCTTACTACCATTCTTTCCATCAAACACACAGATATTTACTTCCTAAAATACAACCCGCCATTAAGAGTCATAGGCAAATCATTCACTATTGTTTGAGATGGAAAACCACACATCAAAACTTATTCATACATACCTTATGAACAATTCCCAGCAACTAAAGCACACCTTACAACACTACATTGGTGTTCTCATGTAAAACGACCCTAGATCTAATTTTTATACACCTTTTACTGTGTTTTCATTCGATTCCTTTGATATGCACACTGAATAAATGATATAGATTAAGGACCGATACATACCTTTGCAAGAAACACTGGAAATCGGTGATTTGAGGCTTTGTTCTTGGCGGCGAGTTGCGAGTGTGTGTGTGTGTGTGTGTTTTATCTTTGACCGGTTTTTGAAAGGTTTGACCAAATGGCAACTCGCCACCACTTTTATACTCCTAAGTTAGAAAGTTGGCAGATTCAGTCCCTTAGGTTTCCATCTTCTTTTATTTTTTGTTTTAAGTATTTCTAAGGCTTTTCTAAGATAAGGCAATTGGCCAACTTAGTCCCTATTGGTTAATAAGGCTAGGAAACAAAGAGCAAATGCTTTTTAAACCCTAAAACCCTAAACATTACAATCAATAGATAACTTGGACCTTGAGTTAAATTAAATTAACTCCCCTTCAAATATTAACCCATTAAATCACAACCATCTATAAATACACTTCCAATAGCATCCAACATCGATTAGAACCCCTTAGATTTTTTCCCATTTACTCTCCCCCTCAAACAACGACCCGTTTTCTATTGAAAGAGCTGTAGTCGTTGATTGAGAGGAAAAGACCCATTTAGAATACAACCACCATCTTATAATTACACTTACATAGCATCCAACTGGATATAAAGTAATCCATGCCCAGGCATCAAACCAGGTTTCAATCTGAAGTAATTGCAAGCCTTTTAGTAATTCCAAATGACTTAAAATTTTTCCTAAGTATTTTATTATTATTATTATTAATTAATTTTAAGCCTTTTAAGTATTTTACATATTAATTTTTTTTATTTTTTTTATTTTTTATGTGGCCTATTTACAAAGGATACACTACGACATTCTGTTTACTCATCCTCTCCTTCTTGAAGACGTCTGAGAGTTTCAGGGGTCAAACTCTTCATGCCTAGGCGTGGAAGAAGAAATTCGAACCGTTCTCTTGGTAATGCTTTGGTGAGAATGTCTGCAAGCTGATAATTTGTTTCCACGAAGTAGAGTTCAACCACTCTATTTTCCACTTGCTCTCGGATGAAATTGTAACATTTCTAATTTTCACGTATTGTACGACTCTTTAATGTCAACAATTTATTTTAGCCCGATACGCGTTTACTTTTAATTTTGACGTTTAAGCTAAATCGCGTAGACTAAAAAGAAATCATTTTATGTGAATGGTCACCAAATACATTAAGGTTTATGTCCAGTAAGTGTCTAGTAATTATTTGAGCAATAATTAGCCGCTTTGCTATGTTTTATTTTTTATTGGTCATGTAAATGACTTTCGTTTCGCAATAAAATAAACTTAGACGCACCACGGAAATACCTAGACTTACCTAGACTTAAACCGGTACACATTTAAAATATCTAAGCACAAGATTTAATCAAAATCTTGTGCTAGTGTCCCAAAACCCACGAATGGGGTCAAGTTAAAGTCAAGGAAATCGTGTATATACATATCATGATCACAAAAATCCATCAATCTTACTCAAAAGTCCAAGTAATATCTAATACATCATAGTTTCTCATTAAAACTTGTCCTATGTTGTCCCTAGTATCCTACTAAATATTTCCAAGATATTTGTTCTCTCCTTTTCTACTAGAAAGTCTTAGGAAAGGCATGTTCATCCCATAACTCATTAAAGCTAGTCACATCTTGTCCTTATAAGATATTTGCAAATATCTAGCCACTTGGTTCTTTTCTAGGTGTTGTGTGTGTCGTGAATTTTGACTAGAGACTCAAAGATTTAAACTAGGGCACGTTCGGTTTGTAATTGTGTGACTAGAAACCCTAACTAGCTTTTTGTCTATAAATACTTGCTTCCTAGTCCACTTCCTAAATTTCTAAGACCCTAAAACACTCTCAAGTAATAAACATAACCCATTTGGTCTCATTTCACTCGTCACTTCCCAAAACCAAACCACACTCGAACCCCTTTTGCATTTCTTAAGCTCAAGAACCCTAGGAAGCATACACGAGCTAGGAGATTGGGTTAATAAGCTTTGAAGCTTATTTAGACACGTTTGGGTGTCGGGTTACCTAGTGAACACACGAAACCAACTCATAGGACCTCTTGTAAGTCGTAGCTCGAGCTTATGTTATTTTCTTTATTATATAACGTCGTTATATTGCTAATTTTGCTTATTGTTCGAGTTTATAACTCGAAGGTACATGAAACACGCATGGTTCGACCCATGCATGGTTCACGCATGCATGTATGTTACTCACTTGGATCGTGTGTGGTGCTAGGATAGTTAAAACAAAAAACTACACGTAAACTTTTAGTGTTAACCAAAGGACGTGGCTTGTAAACACATATATAAACATATATATCGACTTCATGTAACGGGTAACGTTTAAAAATGTTAAAACGAGTGCTAACCCTTGTGTCGAACCCTAGAAACCAATTAGTAGGGTTAAGGAACCCTTTTCGGGTCTCCTTGGGCTTAACAGCCCACTTTCGTGGCCCAACAGGCCAACGTGGCTTTGTAAAATAAGCCATGGCTTATTTATAAGCCATGCGAGCTTATTTGTAAGTAAGAAATATTTGTTAAACTCGACCTAGGGCTTTCATTTATTTTAAGAACCAAACGTGACCCTTAATGGGCCAAAAAGCCCATTAACGAGCCAAAAAGAGGACCAATAAGCTCTTAATAAGCTCGGACAGCTTATTAAAGAGCTTATGAGGCTTAAATGTGCTTAAGGAACCTTAATAATATTAATGGACCCTAATGGACCCAACCAATTAAGCTAAAACCCTATCGGTCCTTAATAGGCCCAACCGGCCCATTTCAAGTGCTTAATTTCTTATTGAGAATAAGCTGAAATCAAAACAGTTTGTTTGGGCTTATTTTGTATTAATAATGGACTAGAAAAACCCCTAAAACCTTAGAGTGCTTTTCGAGTAAAGCTATTGGGCTCTCGGGCATAATAAGCTCAAAATAAGCTAAAATAAGCTCGCTGAACTTATTAACAGCTTATTGAACTCAGTTGGGCTTATTGAACACAATTGGACCTATTAAAACTAGTTTGGACCATAAAAACTCGTTTTTGACCTTAATGGGCCCAAACCGGCCTATTAGGCTTATTATTAAGCCAAACTATTTTCGCAGCTTATTTAAACTTAAAAAGTCATTTTGTCACTTGTTGGAACTTATTTAGAG
>BQNB010069376.1:0-33507 GCA_026074375.1 Tanacetum coccineum | reverse complement strand
CATTTAGACATGTTTTGAAAAGTTTGAACTTCCATTCGAGCTTCATTTAAAGGCTTGTGTCATTATTGAATGACATTTCTAGGTCCGTAAATGTTATCGATAAACGGAAGACATGTCTTGGAAAAATTTATTTATATATATATATATATATATATATATATATCTTGAGATTTTATATTTTTTGATTTTTATGGATTTTTGTGGGTTTTATATTTTTGTATTTTCTGTTTGATGATGAATATGTACATATTTACATAGGATACTTGAAGCAAATACGTTACTCATCCTTATCATCCTAAAGACGTTTGAGTGTGTCTGGCTTCATACTCTTCATGCCAAGCCGAGGGAGAATGAATTCAAATCGATCTCTGGGCAGTGCCTTAGTGAATATATCCGCCAGTTGATACTCTGTCCTCACGAAATACAACTCAACCACTCCCTTCTCCACTTGTTCTCTGATGAAATGATGTCGGATGTCGATGTGTTTAGACCTGGAGTGCTGGACGTTGTTGCAGCATAGAGCTATGGCACTCTTGTTGTCACAGTACATAGGGATGCGATTGTATGCAAAGCCATAATCTGACAATTGAGACCGCATCCATAGGATTTGGGCACAGCAACCAGACATCACGATGTATTCAGCCTCTGTAGACGAGATGGACGTGCTGGTTTGCTTCTTTGATGACCAGCTGACTAACTTGTCACCAAGGAACTGAGCACTGCCAGATGTACTTCTGCGAGTGTCCTGACAACCTGCATGATCTGCGTCTGCGTATGCGGTTAGTGCCATGGCGGTGTCTTTTGGATACCAAATACCTATATTGATGGTTCCTTGGAGATACCGAAAGAGCCGTTTAACTGCCTCAAGGTGCTTTTTAGTAGGCCTAGATTGATATCTAGCACACATGCTGTAGGTCCTTGGTTTAGGATCTGACTAGCCTTTGTAAGACGATAGATAACTTGGATAAATCCAAATCAACTATATGTACTGCGATATTGGGTCTGGTCAACAGGGATCCCTGAGAGGTCCTCATCCAGTTTTGTTCACTCCACCATGGGAGTGTCAACAGGGTCACTTTTATGAAGATCAAATTTCTTTAAAATCTCATTAGCGTATTTAGATTGATTTATGAAAATGCCTCTAGGATTCTGAGAAATTTGTAAACCAAAGAAAAAGGATATTTGACCCATCATCGACATTTAAAATTTAGAGCTCATTTCATTAGAAAAACGATCACAGTCTTTGGGGTCGGTTTGAGAGGCCAAATATGATATCATCAACATATATTTGAACATGAAGAGTGTGTTTGCCTCTGTTGGAAACACAAAAAGTGTCGGTCACTTCCAAGTTGTAACAGGTCTTAGCTCGTAGTTAGTGTAATGATTAGATTAGTAATCTAGTCCGGCCCAAGGCCCATGGGAAGCCCATCATAGCCCATGGGCCGGCCATCCATGTACTATATAATCCCTCTCCTAGCCTTGGAGAGGGGTTGGTTGTTCCATTTGTCACATTCCATCTAATAAACATCATCCATTCCATCCATTCTCTATCTCTAACATCACAACCCACATATCTCTCTTGTTCTTGGTTTGATCATAAGATTACATGTTTCTACAGATTCTTCAAAATTAAGACCTTCTTCTTGACGATATCCTTTCGCTACAAGACGTGCCTTGTTTTTCAACACGTCACCATACTCGTCAAGTTTCACCTTATAAATCCACTTGAGAGCAATAATCATTGCACAGTCTGGAGGTAACACTAATTCCCATACGTCCAGTCGATCAAATTCATGGATTTCATCTTGCATAGCTTGAAACCAGCAGTCTTCAGTAACAACAGATTTGAAGTTTTTTTTTCAACTTTGGACAATACTGAATTGTAGAAGCACCACAAAGCATCTGTAGCAAGCTGTTTTCGAGTGGATACCGATCGAGAAGGGTTCCCAATAATATTATCAAGAGGATGAGAGTCGGTCCATTTGCGGAGATGTTCATGAGGTTGAGTGGATTGGTTGGGTGTAGTAATCGTGATTGTCCCAGAAGATGATGCTTCAGAGTTCGGGTCTGGGGCGAACACATTAACAAATGGTTCGTGCTCAGTTGCAGCAAATGGATTTACTTCAAAAGAATGCTCAGTTGCAACACCGTGATGTACCGAAGATGATTGATGAGCCGAGGATGATGGTGAATGACTTCCCGATGGAGCATCACGATCAAAGGAGATGGATACTGATGGACCGGTTGGAATGGCCGGGGCTTGAGCTGAGGGGACAGGAGGCATCTGAGGATCACCCGTTGTAGTCTCAAAATATTCATCAAACATCGGTTGAAACAGCAACTCCAATTCTTTATTGGTGGGAGGTACATATGGTATAGCAGGAGCAGAAGTAGGTACGAGCCCTGAACTTATAGGTCCAGGCGTCAAAAGGTTAGGAGCAGGTCCTGAACTGGAGTGTACAGGAGCCGTTTGCCCAGTCAGCTCATCGAATGTAACGTGAATCGTTTCCATGATTTGTCGGGTTCGTTTGTTGTAGATTCGGTAACCCTTCCTGTTTGGTGCGTAACCGACAAAAAACCCAATGTCCGCTTTAGCCTTCAATTTACCCAGATCTTCACTGTCGTTTGTTGGGTAGCAGAGAGCCCCAAAAATACGAAGAAACGAAAGATCCGGTTTCTTGTCATGCACAAGTTCGTATGGGGTTTTATCGTGGAGAGTATGTATAAGGGATCGGTTTTGGGTGTAACAAGCAGTAGCCACAGCTTCTGCCCACAGAAACAATGGAGCCTTCGAGAATATCAACATAGTTCTAGCCGCTTCAACAAGAGTGCGGTTACGTCTTTCGACAACACCATTCTGCTGAGGAGTTCTAGGAACGGTCTTCTCGTGGGTAATTCCAACGTTTTCATAGTAATCAATCAAGTCTTTATTAACGAATTCGGTGCCATTATCAGTCCGTACGAACCTGACAATTTTGTTGAGGCCGACTTGAAGTTGTTTTAACAGGTTGATTACGAAGGCAGGAGTCTCGTCCTTGGATCTCAAAAACTTCACCCATGTGAACCTGGAGTAGTCATCGACTATTACCAGAATGTATTTCTTCCCATTAATACTCTGCACTCTCATCGGACCGCATAAATCCATGTGAAGGGTGTGTAGAACTTCCATAATGGTGTTAATCGTCTTGGGTTTGTGGGTAGCTTTCCTACTCTTTCCAAGTTGGCATGCGGAGCATAGATGATCTTTCTCAAACTTCAACCGAGGTAGGCCTCTAACAAGATCTTTACGAGCAAGATCATTTAACGTACCAAAGTTTAAGTGATTCAACCGACGATGCCACAACCAGGACTTGTTCTTTGAGGCTTTAGACAGTAAGCAAATGGGAGAGGACCTCATCATGTCGTCAACAGAAATGGTGTATAAGTTCGTACCACGACTTCCTTTAATAAGATCGACACCATCTAAGTCTCGGACGAAGCATGTGTGCTTTCTGAAGGCAACTTCAAGATCTGAATCACAAAATTGACCGACAGAGAAAAGGTTGTGTCCAAGTCCTTCTACATAGTATACCCTGGAAATTACACTGTCACCAATGACATAATCCCCATAACCCATAATTGCACCAAAATGATCGTTTCCGAATCTGACAGTCCCGATAAACTTTTTCATGAAATTCCTGAGCCATGAGCGATCTCCAGTCATATGTTTTGAGCAGCCTGAGTCCAAGACCTTAGGTGGAGTATTCCTAGTTATAGGCCACTGATCTCCTAAAGGTAATAGTCTGCCAGTGGGTCGCCACTGATGGCCGATAGTGGTAAACAATTTCCCTGTGGCCTTCCAAACTTGCTTAACCCGCCACACTTTAGTGGCAGGGGATTGCTTCACAAACATCTCAGAACGCACAACACATTGATCATGATTAACAGAAATTAAGCATTTGTTACAAGTTTTGCAAGAAGTATTAGAATTCGAATTAATTACAGTACGCTTATAGCTAATACTAGAATCAACATGATTCTTTTGTTTCTCATTTGACTTATTCATCCTAGAATGGGCTTCTACTTGTTTCAAGGCACTTTTAGCTGGCAAGGTCCTATCTTTCTTCGTATTGCTCCTAGGCTTTGACCTGCTAGCTGCTGAGGCACCTTTTACTCCTGTAGAGGGAATTCCAGGAGCATTAGTTGAATTTATTTTCTGGTGCTCAACTTGTGGTGGTGTGTTATGAGTTGAGGTTTCACATGGTTTGACAAAAGTAACTCGCTTTTTCCTAAGTGAATTGGTAGAGGCATATGTATATACGCGAGGGCCAAAGTCTGTAGGACACGGCCTATTACAATATTCTAAAAAACATCTCCTGAGAGTGTTTAGTGTAACGGCATAGCAAAGCATGAGAGGTATCCAATGGTCTTTTCAACCTTAGCTTCCTCCTACTATTCATGAAGGGTTTGTACATTTTCAATTAAGGCGTTTGATAAAGTGTAGATGCACTTCATAATTCTTCTTGAGTCTAGGGGGAATTGGATCCATCTATAGGATAACTACCAGGAAGCCACACTCAGGTTCTACTATCAGTATCGTTGACACATTTGGAATTATCTTTAAGTTGAAGCTTAAGTTTTCAAATTTCAGATAACAAAGGCTGTCTGGTCAGTGTTTTGGCACGCGTTATCTAATTGAATCATACAATTCCTATAATGTTGCCTTAACTTTTGCATTTTCTGCCCTAAAGCGTTCATTGAGATCGTGAAGGGCATTGAGCTTTGCAGTTAAATCTTTGTTCTGAGAAACTAAGGCCTTAAGGTCAAGAGTGGGATCTGCATCACTATTTTTCTCTGTTAAGAAGAGATTTTCTCCTTTAATTCAACGAATCGTATTGCCTCCCTTTGAATTTGTTCATTTAGTTTTCCCAATCCATACAAATAAGTGAACAGATGAAGGAGCATCCGAAGACGTCACTGGTTTTTTGTTTCTAAAACGTTCTTTGAGATTTTGATACTTTAATTGTAAGTTAAAGTGTTCAACTTCAAGTTTGGAGAAATGTTTTATCATTGAGTCGTGATTCATCAATTTGGAATCCTTGTTAACAGATTAAAATTTCAGATTCAAGGTCGGCAATACGTTTTTGAGCAATAGTGAAAGCATCATGCATGTCAGAAAATCTAGACACATATTTTTAAACAGAATCATTTTGTGCATATAAAAACACATCTTTGGACAAGCATTCAACAAGTAGATCTCATTTGTAATGAAAGGTTTTCCGTTCCAATCTCGCCACTCATTAAATCTATCTCATTTTGTCACCTCGGCTTTCTAAAATTTCAAAAACTGCTTTCATTGCCCTAAACTTCAGTGACCAGACGATTTATGAACTCGCAAATATGTTTCTTTGAGTAGATGAAAAGGAATACTCGGTTAAGTAACACCGTATTGTTTGTTCAAAACCCCCTTTTCCCCTTCAAGTATGCCTTGGTGTGAAACTCTTTTTACAAGTTTTTCTCAATGTCCCCAAAATAGTTGAGTCATTACAAACAGACTAATAATTACTGACCTTGGAAGTTGAAGCGTCGTGGGACCACGAGACGGACCATTGTATTGGGAGATACACAGTCGCAGGTTGCAAGGACAAGGCAGGGAAAGGGCATTGGCCTTTAGCTCTTCGGCTTTATCATTTTGCTAATCTAAGGACCAAAATACTTGCTCAGGTGTCAGTTGAGTCTGAGGGGTGAATGTTGCCATAAAATTTTCTTTTGAGTAGTTAGGGAGGCGTAATATAACCTCTTTTCCACATAGCAGAGTCCATTCATTTTCAACATTAGTTTATTATCTAGTCAGCTTTCTGCTAACTCTAGTTCTTCCTCAGACGATGGAACAATTACCGGCACTATATGATGGTGATGAACTTCTTAAGCCTCATCATGTGCCGGTAATTGTTCCATCGTCTGAGGAAGAACTAGAGTTAGCAGAAGCTACTAGGAATAAACTGCATGTGAAAATGAATGACTCTGCCTGTGTGGAAAAGAGGGTTAACATTACGCCTCCTAACTACTCAAAAGAAAATTTTATGGCAACATTCACCCCTCAGACTCAACTGACACCTGAGCAAGTATTTTGGTCCTTAGATCTAGCAAAACGAAAGGCCGAAGAGCTAAAGGCCAATGCCCCACCCCTGCCTGTCCTGCCACCTGCGACTGTGTATCCTCCCAATACAATGGTCCGTCTGGTCCCACGAACGCTTCCAACTACAAGTCAAGTAAATATTAGTCTGTATGTAATTACTCAACTATTTTGGGACTTTGAGAAAACTTGTAAAAAGCGTATCACACCAACGGGCATAACTGAAGGGGAAAGGGGTTTTGAACAAACAAAACGGTGTTACTTAACCGAAGTAATTCCATTTTTCAATCTACTCAAAGAACATTTTGACGGAGTTCAAAAATCTCTGGTCACTGAAGTTAGGGCAATGAAAGCAGTTTTTGAAAATTTAGAAGCCGAGGTGGACCAAAATGAGATAGATTTAAAGAGTGGCGAGATTGAACGGAAAAACCTTCTCATTACAAATGAGAACTTACTTGTTGAATGCTTGTCCAAAGATGTGTTTTATACTGCAACTGATTCTGTATTAAATGTGTCTAGATTTTCTGACATGCATGATGCTTTCACTATTGCTCAGAAACGTATTGCCGACCTTGAATCTGAAAATTTTAATCTGAGAAACAAGATTCAAAATGATGATCACGACTCAATGATAAAACATTTCTCCAAACTTGAAGTTGAACACTTTAACTTACAATTAAAGTATCAAAATCTCAAAGAACGTTTTAGAAACAAAAAACCAGTGACGTCTTCGGATGCTCCTTCATCTGATTCACTATTTGTGATTGGGAAACTAAATGAACAAATTCAAAGTCGAGGCAATACGATTCGTGAATTAAAGGAGAAAATCTCTCGCTTAACAGAGAAAAATAGTGATGCAGATCCCACTCTTGACCTTAAGGCCTTAGTTTCTCAGAACAAAGATTTAACTGCAAAGCTCAATGCCCTTCACGATCTCAATGAACGCTTTAGGGCAGAAAATGCAAAAGTTAAGCAGCATTATAAGGAATTGTATGATTCAATTAAGATAACGCGTGCCAAAACCACTGACCAGAACAACTCTTTGTTACTGAACTGAACCTTAAGCTCAACTTAAAGATAATTCCAAATGTGTCACTATACCTGATAGTAAACCTAAAGTGCTGGCTCCTGGTAGATATCCTATAGATGTTGAACCAATTCCCCCCAGACTCAAGAAGAATCAGGAAGTGCATCTACACTATATCAAACACCTTAAGGAAAATGTAGAAACCCTTCGTGAAATAGTAGAGGAAGCTAAGGTGAAAAGACCATTGGATACCTCTCTTGCATCTGCTTGCCGTTACACTAAACACTCTCAGGAGCTGTTAGAATATGTAATAGGCACGTGTCCTACAGACTTTAGCCCTCGCGATAAACAGAATGCCTCTACCAATTCACTTAGGAAAAAGCGAGTTACTTTTGTCAAACCATTGAAACCTCAACTCAGTAACACACACCACACGTTGAGCACCAGAAAATAAACTTCAACAAATGCTCCTGGAATTCCCTCTCCAGAGTAAAAGGTGCCTCACAAGCTATCAGGCAAAGCCTATAGCAATCCGAATAAAGAAAGGACCTTGCCAGCTAAAAAGTGCCATGAAAACCAAATAAGCCCATTCTAGGAATGAATAAGTTCTAATGCGAAACAAAAAAACATGTTGATTCTAGTATTACTATAAGCCGTACGTAATTAATTCGAATTCTAATACTTTCTTGCAAACTTGTAACAAATGCTTAATTTCTATTATCATGAATCAATGTGTTGTGCGTTTCTGAGATGTTGGTGAAGCAATCCCCTGCCACTAAAGTGGTGGCGGGGTAAGCATATAATCTTGCGTGCACTAACCAACCAGACCCCAATTGCAATTGGGGATCTAATGTATCTAAATCTCCATTTTCGCCTTTGTTCAAATGCAGGTTGTATAGATCGTTCTCTGGTATTTGGACTCTGGCTGCTCAAAACATATAACTGGAGATCGCTCACGGCTCAGGAATTTTGTGAAAATGTTTATTGGGACTGTTCGATTCGAAAACGACCATTTTGGTGCAATTATGGGATATAAGGATTATGTCATTGGTGACAGTGTAATTTCCAGGGTATACTATGTAGAAGGAATTGGACACAACATTTTCTCTGTCGGTCAATTTTGTGATTCAGATCTTGAAGTTGCCTTCAGAAAGCACACATGCTTCGTCCGAGACTTAGATGGTGTCGACCTTATTAAAGGAAGTCGTGGTACGAACTTATACACCATTTCTGTTGAAGATATGATGAGGTCCTCTCCCATTTGCTTACTGTCTAAAGCCTCCAAGAACAAATCCTGGTTATGGCATCGTCGCCTGAATCACTTAAACTTTGGCACTCTCAATGATCTAGCTCGTAAAGATCTTGTTAGAGGTTTACCTCGGTTGAAGTTTGAAAAGGATCATTTGTGTTCTGCATGTCAACTTGGAAAGAGCAGGAAAGCTACCCACAAACCCAAGACGATTAACACCATTACGGAAGTTTTACACACCCTTCACATGGATTTATGTGGACCACTAAGAGTGCAGAGTATAAATGGGAAGAAATTCATTTTGGTAATATTCGATGACTACTCAAGGTTTACATGGGTGAAGTTTTTGAGATCCAAGGACGAGACTCCCTGTTTTTGTAATCAATCTGTTAAAACAACTTTAAGTCGGTCTCAATAAAACTGTCCGGTTCGTGTGGACTGATAATGGTACCAAATTCGTTAATAAAAAATTGACAGATTACTATGAAAGCGTTGGCATTACCCACGAGAAGACCGTTCTGAGAACTCCTCAGCAGAATGGCGTTGTTGAACAAAGGAATCGCACTCTTGTTGAAGCTGCTCGGACAATGCTGATATTCTCTAAGGCTTCCTTGTTTCTTTGGGCAGAAGCTGTGGCTACTGCCCGTTACATCCAAAACTGATCCCTTATACATACTCTTCACAACAAAACCCCATATGAACTAGTGCATGACAAGAAACCGGATCTCTCTTTCCTACGTATATTTGGGGCTCTCTGTAACAACAAACAAAACGAAGATCTTGGCAAATTGAAAGCTAAAGCAGACATTGGGTTCTTTGTTGGTTAGCACCTAAACTGGAGGGTTAGTAATCTACAACAAAACAGACCCGACAAATAATGGAAACTATTAACGTTACATTCGATGAGCTGACTGAGCAAACGGATCCTGTACACTCCAGTTCAGGACCCAATCCTAACCTTTTGACGCCTGGACCTATAAGTTCAGGGCTCGTACCTAATTCTGCTCCTGCTATACCGTATGTACCTCCCACCAATAAAGATTTGGAGCTGCTGTTTCAACTGATGTTTGATGAATATTTTGAGACTCTAAAGGGTGATCATTACATGCCTCCTGTCCCTGCAGCTTCAACCCCGGCCATTCCAACCGGTCGATCAGTATCTATCTCCTTTGATTACGATGCACCATCAGGCAGTCATTCACCATCATCCTCGGCTCATCAATCATCTTCAGTACATCACGGTGTTGCAACTGAGCACGAACCATTTGTTAATTACGATTACTGCACCCAACCAATCCACTCAACCTCATGAACATCTCTGAAAATGGACCGACTCTTATCCTCTTGATAATATTATTGGGAACCCTTCTCGACCGGTATCCACTCGGAAACAGCTTGCTACAGATGCTCTGTGGTGCTTCTACAATTCAGTACTGTCCAAAGTCGAACCAAAAAACTTCAAATCTGCTGTTACTGAAGACTGCTGGTTTCAAGCCATGCAAGATGAAATCCATGAATTTGATCGACTGGACGTATGGGAATTAGTGCCACCTCCAGACTGTGCAATGATTATTGCTCTCAAGTGGATTTATAAGGTGAAACTTGACGAGTATGGTGACGTGTTGAAAAACAAGGCACGTCTTGTGGCGAAAGGATATCGTCAAGAAGAAGGTCTTGATTTTGAAGAATCCTTCGCCCCGGTCGCCAGACTTGAAGCTATCAGAATATTTCTTGCCAATGTTGCCAGCAAAAACATGACAGTTTATCAAATGGACGTGAAAACTGCATTCTTAAATGGCGAGCTTAAAGAAGAAGTCTATGTGAGCCAACCAGAAGGCTTCGTTGACCCAGATCGTCCACATCATGTCTACCGTCTGAAGAAAGCTCTTTACGGGTTAAAGCAGGCACCCCGGGCGTGGTATGACACTTTGTCGAAGTTTCTTCTGGCACAAGGATTCTCCAAGGGTGTAGTCGATCCAACCTTGTTCATTCGGAAAACAGGCAAACACACTCTTCATGTTCAAATATATGTTGATGATATCATATTTGCCTCGACCGACCCCAAAGACTGTGACCATTTTTTTATGGATGCGGGACCTCTCAGGGACCCCTGTTGACCAGACCAAATATCGCAGCATGATTGGGTCCCTGATGTACCTCACAGCCAGTAGACCTGACCTAGTATTTGCTGTGTGCATGTGTGCTAGATATCAATCTAGGCCCACTAAAAAGCACCTTGAGGCAGTTAAACGGGTCTTTCGGTATCTCCAAGGAACCATCAATATGGGTCTTTGGTATCCGAAAGACACCGCCATGGCACTAACAGCATACGCAGACGCAGATCATGCAGGTTGTCAGGACACTCGCAGAAGTACATCTGGCAGTGCTCAGTTCCTTGGTGATAAGTTAGTCAGCTGGTCATCAAAGAAGCAAACTAGCACGTCCATCTCGTCTACAGAGGCTGAATACATCGCGATGTCTGGTTGCTGTGCCCAAATCCTATGGATGCGGTCTCAATTATCAGATTATGGCTTTGCTTACAATCGCATCCCTCTGTACTGTGACAACAAGAGTGCCATAGCCCTCTGCTGCAACAACGTTCAGCACTCCAGGTCTAAACACATCGACATCCGACATCATTTCATCAGAGAACAAGTGGAAAAAGGAGTGGTTGAGTTGTATTTCGTGAGGACAGAGTATCAACTGGCGGATATATTCACTAAGGCGCTGCCCAGAGAACGATTCGAATTCATTCTCCCAAGGCTTGGCATGAAGTGTATGAAGCCGGAGACACTCAAAAGTCTTCAGGATGATCAGGATGAGTAACGGATTGGCTTCAAGTATCCTATGTAAATATGTACATACTTAAACCCAAAAAGAAAAATACAAAAATATAAAACCATCAAAAATCCATAAAAATCAGAAAATAGAAAATGCCAAAAATAGTTTTCTTCAAGACATGTCTTCCGTTTATCGATAACATTTACGGTCCTAGAAATGTCATTCAATAATGACACGGGTCTTTAAATGAAGCTCGAACGGAAGTTTAAACCTTTCAAAACATATCTTAATTTCTTGTAGTTAATTCAGACTGCAACCCGCTTTTCAAAATGAGGAAAGCAAGTCGCCAAAAAGATGGCTGTTCCTAACAACGGGTGATTAAGTTCTCCCGGGCATGGATTACTTTATATCCTTGCAACCTCGATCTAATGTACGCTTCAGTGCATTATTTCTTGATAAAGAAGAGAAGTCTTCTTTTTAACCATATAATTTTCCGTCTATGATTCTTCAGAAAATTATTTGGATTTCACATGGTGGTTTAATGTTGTCTTTTGAAAATTAATTAGACTTGGATCTTTTATAAAATTTCGATACTCAATCAATGACTATAGCTCTTTAAATAGAAAACGGGTCATTGATTGAGGGGGATAGTGGTTTTCAAATTTATGACATATAACGGGCATTTGATCATATGGTATACATAACTAAGAAAAGTTTGGTTGCTAATGGGGTTATGGTTTAAGGGGGAGTTAAACTAGTGTTAACTCAAAAAGGTCTAAATGTGTCAATTATATGCATGTCTAGGGTCTTATTTGCTATTTGCTAATTATATCCTAGGCTCATTAAATGTGAAGGACCAATTGTGTCACTTTCCCAAGATAGTTATTCCATTAGTTGCTAAGTTAACCCTAAATGAAAAGAGAGGGGCCAATTATGCCAATAGATGAAAGTTGAATGTTTGTATAAAATGTTGGATGCGTTTTGACTTAGTCAATCCATTCAAATCCAGTCAACTTTGGTCAAACTTCTCTCCTTTTTATTCTAGTTGCGACTTGCTCATTTCGTGCCTAGGACTTTCGTGTGAAAAAGATCATCCAAATCTAGGTGAGTAGTTCGTGCTATGTTTTTATGGCTGGGATATCCTTAGTTGCAATTTGCTAAGAGCCATACCATTGTGTGTAATTGTTTATCATATTTCATGCTATTGCATTTTCTCTCACTAGAAACCTTACTTTCTCTCTCTAGATAATTAGCCAACCCAATCATCCTTGCTTGTGTTATGATATCCAATATACTACAATTGGTATCAGAGCCCATTGGATGATTAGCTAGATTGTGTGTGCGTTTCCTTGGTTAGTTTAGATCAAAAGTTTGGTTTTTGAAGGTTTATGGTCTTATTTTTGACACTCTTTGATTCTCACATTTGTGATGTTAAAGTAAGTGTTTTTATAGTTGTTATAACTTTTTAGGACCAAGTTGTGCAAAAGAAACCAAGTAAAAACGTTCAAAAGGGTGATTTTTAGGTGTTTTTAGGTGAAAAAGTTCGTATATTCTTCATTGCGTTTTAACCTTTCTGAGACATTCTTCATTGCGTTTTGGTGAACAGTAGTGCGTTTTGTCAGAAGAAAGTACACTGCGTTTTGTCGTTTTTTATAGTACAACAGTATTGTGTTTTGTCTTATTAGAGGTTGTGTTTTGGTCGTTGCGTTTTGACCTGGAAATTGCGTTTTGGTTCATTGCGTTTTGACTGCAGGTTGCGTTTTGAAGACAAGTGTTGCGTTTTAACTAAGGGATACTCTGCCCAATTTTTTTTATTTGGTTGCGTTTTGACCAAATCTTAAGGTTGCGTTTTGATCAAATCTCAGGCTGCGTTTTGGCTCATTTTCTTCATTGCGTTTTGACATAACTAGGTTGCGTTTTGACATAACTAGGTTGCGTTTTAAAGACAAGTGTTGCATTTTGACTAAGGGATAATCTGTCCAATTTTTTATTTGGTTGCATTTTGACCAAATATTAAGGTTGCGTTTTGATCAAATCTGAGGCTGCATTTTGTCTTATTTTCTTCATTGCGTTTTGACTTGACTTCACTACGTTTTGCCTAAGTTTCATTATCGTCATTAAGTTAACTTATTTTAACCAAGCCAAATCTCAATCATACAACATATCACCTAATCCAACAAACAATCATCACTTTTAACATACAATCACTAATCATTGATCGATCAACTTAATCATATCACAAGTAATCACTATGGCTAATCTTTCAGAGGACATCCAATGTGCCGGTTCCGATACCCGACCACCTATGCTTGATAAGACTGACTTTGCCCGCCGGTTTGAAGTCGTCTTCCATTAAGATCTTGTGAGTATAAAAACAAGGGTCGATACCCTTAATGTCAGAAATTTTCCATCCCATTTGTGTGACTTAAGAACCTTTAAAAGGGCGGCTTTTCATCATTTTTAACTCTTTAGAAATTATGACGAGTAATTTATTGGTTCCTTCTAAAAATGCATATTCTAAATGAGATGGTAAATCCTTAAGCTCGAGTTCTTATGGTTCTTCAATTGAAGGCTTCGTCATAGTAACATCAACTTGCTTAAGGTCGTTTCATCGGAGGGAGAGTCGAAGACGAGTCTTCATTTAGTAATTTCTCAAGGTAAAGAATGTCTCCCTCCGTGTCGTAATAATCATCATCTAAATTAGAAAGCTCATCCAAGATATGTAGAAAAGTCTTAATTTCTTCCAAAATGAAATCTCCTCTTTCAAAAGGAGTAAACGAGGGGGAAGAAGAAGCGATGATATGATCCAAAGGAGTGGGATTGTCACTTGTTAAACTATCCGAAAATCCGAGCACTTCTTGAGCATACTCCTCACAAGCAACGTCAATGACATTAACTTGATTAACTGTTTCGTAATTACGGGAGTATCTTGAAGTTTGCTCGACTTTAAACGTAATGGCCTCATCATCGACTCGAAGAGTTAATTCTTTACCATATACATCAATTAAAGCTCTTGCCGTCCTCAAGAAAGGTCTCCTGAGGATGACGGGAACCCGAGGATGAGGGGAACCCGAGGATCGACATCGTAATCAACTATAAGGAAATCGACCGGAAAATAAAACTTTCCTACTTTCACAAAAACATCTTCGGCGAAACTTTTCGGATGAGCGACCGGTCGATCTGCGAGTTTGAGTGTCATGCGGGTCGAAGTGAGTTCCGGGAGCGAAAGCTTCTTCCACACGGAAAGAGGCATTATATTAGTGCTAGCGCCAAGATCAGCCAAGGCTAAGCACTCATCTAGCTCCGAAAAATTGCACGGGATAAGAAATTTGCCAGGGTCTCTAAGTTTTTCGGGCAACTTTTTTAGGAGGACTGCCGAGCAATTTTCATTTAACAGAGTATTGGCTAATTCGAATAATTTTTCCTTATTACTAAGTAAACTCTTAAACGTAGAAGCAAACTTCAGCATATGAAGAAGAGCATCCGCGAAGCTAATATTGAAGTGTAATCTTTGAAAGATTTGAAGAAACTTCAACATTTTTTATTAGCTTTTTCACGGAGCTTTTGGTCGTTAAGCCTCGAAGGATAAGGTATCGACGGTTTAGGTTTAGGCTTCGGAGCAACTTCGGGCTCCGGAATCAGGTCTTGGACAACCGGAGGTTGGACGTGTGCGGTACTTCCTAAACTTGTATTTTGCACCTTGTCCTTTGTCACCTCGGTTTCACATTCCACTTCCTTCGGGAAGGGAGAAGGAGTAGGTGGAATCGTAGGTCCATCGTAAGCAACACTACTTCGGGTGGAAATAGCTTTCACATCACCTCTTGGGTTAGCAACGGTATTACTAGGAAGTGATCCCGAACCCGAGGAATTTTGATTTTGCATATTAGTTAATATGTTCATTATTTGATTGTTTTGATTTTCTATCTTATTGGTTCTTGCATCAATCGTAGATTTGAACTCATTTCGCAATTCCGTCTTCATGTTAGTCATGTGAGTTTTCATTGCTCTCAAAGTAGCTTCATTACTCTTTATGTAGTTCGTTAACTCATTCGAAGGTCTAACTTGAGCTTGATAATTCGGGGCTTGAAAATTTGGAGCTTGATAATTGTTGTTTCCTTGATTAAAGTTTTGCCCTCTTCCTTGATTGTTCGGAGCTTGATCATTCGGGGCTTGAAAATTCCATTGATTTGGATTTTGATTGTATCGGTTTTGATTATTTTGCACATTCGGTTGATTGAAACTGGGTGGTCTGAGGTAATTATTCAAGCGATAGCTAAGCAAATTACGGTCACCTTGTGGTTGGTAGGAATTACCTCTCGAATAATAGTTACCCGTAGTAGCATAAGCGACCTCTTGAGTGTAGCCTTCGGCGGCTGGACACTCGGTAAAGGAACGGGAACCACCACAAGTCTCGTATTTCGTATCAACAGATTTGATCGTTTGTATTTGTCTCATCATCTCTACAAAATTCTTATTCATCATTTCCAATTGTCAAACAATTTTCGGACTCTCGGTAGTAGTAGTAGTAGAAGAGATATTTCTAGACGTCTCATCTCGAGTTGCTGAAGTGTCCCAATGGTTGTAGTGAGCGGTCATGTTCTCGATCAATTCGTAACATTCTCCCGGTGTCTTTTGCATAAAAGTTCCTCCCATTGCAGCATTGATGGTGTCCCGATGACTTAATGTCAAACCATTGTAAAACTTATCAATTTGTGTAACTAAAAGCATGTTATGGTTAGGACACCGATCAATGGACAATTTGTAGCGCTCCCATGCCTCGAATAACGATTCATGCGGTTTTTGCTCAAATTTCGTGATCTCGTTCCTTAACTTAGTCACCATGGAAGGAGGAAAATATTTCGAGAGAAATTTCCTCATCATATCATTGAAAAAGTGGATGAAATTCCTTGGAAGGCGATCATACCATGCGATAGCATGATGCGTCAAGGAATATGGGAATAGAAATAAACGAAGGGCGTCATCAGAGACCCCATTTTGCTTCATCTGTTGAGTAATATTCAAAAATTTATCAATATGTCTATTGGCATTGTCGCTCGGTAATCCGTGAAATTGACATGTATTTTGAACTTGTTGTATCATGTGATGACGAAGTCTAAAATTCATAGCTTGAATTGGAATCGGGGCAATTGGTCTGCCCCGTCCATTTATAGACGGTTGGCACAACTCCTCTATCGATCGGGGAGCTTGCTCATTTGGTTTCACCATCGGAGGTGGATCATTATTTGGTGGAAGAGGGGGGCCCGCAGGAGGCGGTCCCATATTATTATGAGGAATGCTCATAACTTCTTCGAAGTCGAAAAGAGATGACGGTTCACCTAAATTCCTTTGTCGAATAAGACTCTTAGGGTCTCTAAGTGGAGAAAATAGATTAGAAGAAGTAGAGCGAGTGTTCATGCACTAAAACAAAGATAAGATAGAACGAAAATATTTTTATAACCGATAATCGAACAAGTGTACGGTAGCTCTCTAGAAAACGCACAAAGAAGCGGAGGAGCAGGTAAGCGCGAAGCGTTTTAAAAACCTTCTCCTTTTGGGTCGAAGTTCGTTGGATCGACCCTCCTTAAACCTCTCTTATAGTTTGTAAATCTAAAGGTGAGTCGTTTTCACAAGTGACACAACGGTTATTTTTGAGTTTTTCAATTTTTTTGAATTTTATAAAATAAATTGAAAACAAAATATTTTTGTATTTTTATGGTTTTATAAAAGAAAATAGAAAATTATAAACAATAACTTCACGGGGAAGGATCTTCAAGGCACTAACTTCAAATACTTCGGGAAAATCGTACACTTCTCCCCGGCAGCGGCACCAAAAATTTGATTTGATCTAAATAGTCTATATAAAATATATTATATATAACTAAAAATCTCAAATTAATTATAGTATAGAGAATATCCCGTTTGATAAGAAAATTGCTTGAGGACAAACAATATTTTATCTCCCGGATGTCGTATCCCGATAAGAGGTGAATTTGAAAATCGCGAAGGTATTTTGTTTGATGCTCGAATATAAAATATTATCAATTTTGGATTCTAAACCTAAAAACGCAAAGGGAGAGCAAATAAAAAGCACGCTAAATTAGAATTAAAGGCAAAAAAATTTAAACGACAATTAAACACGTAGCGGGAACTTAACGACTAACGGGTAAGCAAAAGTAAAGCATAATAAACTCTAAAAACTTAAAATGCAAATTTAAGAAACCTAAATGTATTAAGATAATTTTTGAAAAAGAAATTATATATTTTTTTTTTTTTAATTTTTTATTAATTAAAAACAGATTTAATCTAAATAAAATATTAAAAATAGCAAACTAATTATTAAAATTCTGGAAAAATTAAGAAAATTACTTTAAACTATGTAGAATCTAAGAAAAATGCAAACTGGAAATTTGGCTGAAGAAATAAGCTAAAAATAAGCAAATAAGCTCGTATAAGCAAAACTGGAAACTTGGTTATTAATAAAAGGAAACAAACATCTAATGGAAAAGTCCCAAGGGCGCGCTGGTAAGTGTATGTGTGTGTGAAGGCAAGGTCGCAGGTTCGAGTCCTGGTCCTTACCTTTTTGCTACAATATTTTTTTTATTTTTCTTTTTGAAAAAGTTAAACTTTAAGCTAAAATAAGAAACTTTAATAAGAGCTTTTTGACAAGAGCTGACAGTTTAGCTTAACAAGTTTAGTGGCTTTTAAGCTAAAACTGTTTTGGCTTTTTGGGCTTAATAAGCTAAAGGAAAAAAGCAAATAAGCAAAAACATACTTAAATCTAATCTAATACCTAATAAGCACTAAGTACTAAAAATGAGCTAACAGAATAAGCTAAAATTCATCAAAAGGCAAAAAGACAGCAACCTTAAGGCAAACTTAAAAGGACTCATTCACTTCTTTCAAACTAAGTATAAGGCCTTAATAAGCACTACTAATAAGCTAACAAAAGAAAACAGATGAAAACTCATACTCAAAGAGCACAAATTAACTAGAATTAAGCAAAGCTCCTAATGAAATAAGCTAGAAAAAGCTATTTGAAAGTGGCAGTTTAAGCTTAAGACTCCTTAAGTGATTAAGACACTGTTTTGGCTTTTTTGATTAACAATAAGCAAGAGAAAAGTCAAATAAACTAAAGCAAATCTTCTCCTAAACCTGAAAAGCACATATGACTCAAAATAAGCAAATCAAGTAAGCTAAAAAGCACTAAAAGCTCTTAAGACACCAGACATTCAAATCAGTTTTTAAGACTTTTACCAAACTTTTAAGCTAGGATTTTATCCTAATAAGCATAAGAAATAAGCTAAAAGGCACAAACAGATCAAGTTTGAGACTCAACCAATATGAAAAAACCAAAATTAAGCTAATTATTCTAGGAATTTAAGCTAGAAAATGACTTATGAAATGACAGACTGCACTACTTTTTTTGGCTTTTTCAAAAGTATTTTGACAACTTTAAGCTAAAAAGCAAGATTCAAAAGCTAACTTAACAAATTAGAAACTTAAAATAGATTAAGTCAATGACCTAATAAGCTGAATCAATCTAAACTAAAGCTAATAAAACCACTAAATAAGCCAAAAACTCAAAATGAAAAAGATTGCATACATGACTGTTTTCTTTTTTACCTTTTATGCAACTAGACTATAAAACTCCAAACCAAAACTTAAGACAGATGAACCTTGATGCATATAAACTTTATCAAACTCATAAAAACCACTATTCTAGTAAAATTTTGAAAAGTCTAACAAATAAGCTATTTTGACAGCTTTAGAACCTTCAGACTTGACTATTTGATAAACAACCCTTAAAACTTCAACAAAACTGAATTTAAGCATATAAAAGGTAACACTCAGACCTTATTTGAGCTTATGAAACTGTCTAGCAAACTAAAAACATATTAAGATTTAAAGCTCATTTGACCTATTTTAAATCTTAACCCAAACACCCCTTTAAGAATATGAAGTCGTGATTTAAGCTTAAAACTGATCTTAAAAATCCTCAAATGATGAAAACAGATAAAGATCTAAGATTATTAAAGTCAAATAAGCATTAACCTCTACGAAATAAGCTCTAATTAATAAGCTAAGACAATAAGCTAGTTTAACTAATAGTGGGCAGATTTTATTAAAACTAACTATAAACTATTTTAAACTAATAACTAATTATATTAAGCTAACTTAAGATAAAATCAGCACAAATAAGCAACAGAAATAAGCAATTAAGCAATGCAATAAGCTGAATATGAAAATAAGCTAGAAAATGAGATAAGAATTGTACCTTAATCCTAGCTAAACGGGGATCTAAATATGCTCTTAAGAGCTTAAATCAACAAGCTAGCTTAATAATAAGCTCTAAATAAGCCCTTCTAGAATTGGCTTATCTTCCAATGGCTTATTCAACAGTTTGATGTATTTTGAGTGAATGCTTTATTCAGTTTAACTTTTAGAAAACTAAATGAAAACTAGCTTATCAGTAATAGAGAGAGCTTATTGAGCTTATTTAAGACAATCTAAACATATTTAAACATTAAAAACATTAAGATGAAAACAGAATTTAAACATTATTAACTAAAAATGAACTTTTATAAATATTAAAGAGATTACAAGGCTTTATGAAGAAAATTACATTTATAAAAAAGAACAATAAGCTAAAATACTAAATAAGCTACTATAAGCTACTACACTACTAAAAAGCTAGACGACTAGCTGTGTGTGTGAAAGCCTCTATTTATAGCACGAAGAGGATGGATCTAGAAGAAAAAGGAGCGTCCAATCATCAAATCCTAGCCTTAATTCTCATTCAATCATTAATCCACCCTTAGATCAACACCACATCCTCTTAGCCAATCATAGTCTTTAGGATCGCTAGCGTGGATTTGGAGGTGTCAGATGTGTCAGTCTGAACCTTCCAGAAGCATTATAGAGCATGTAAGTGGTTATATTTTACCTTGCAAGTTGTAAATGTAAAAGAGGGAGGGAAAGAAGATGTACACTACATAGTGTTTTACCCGTTTGTTTGACTTGGACTGGGTAAAAGGGTTTTAGATTGGGATTTGGTTTAAATCTTGGGCCATAAGTTAATAAGAATTGGATCTTGGACTTAAGTTTATAAATGGGTTTTGATTTTAGGCTTATAAGCTAATAGGCTGACCCGACCCAATAAAATAGGTACGAGTTAGCCCATCAAAGATGTACACGCCTTCGGCTTTGATTTTTCGTACTCTTTCTATTCCTGTGCTTGGTTTTGTCCTTTTTACTTCATTATTGTCAATTTTTAACATATCCGTTACCTGCATAATGCATTTGACAAAACACACATATACAATGTATTTTACATGTATTTTTGTTCTTTTAAGCTTAATTTAGTAAGGTAAAATGATATGTGATTAAACACATATCATATACTAAGTAGTTACTACTGCTAGTATAAAAGTTAGTACTGCTAGTGTATGTTAATACTGCTAGAGTAAACTTCTAAGTGGTTAATACTTCTTGTGCTCAGTTACAACTGCCGAGTGATTACTACTGCTGGAAGGATTATGCTGACAGAGATGAGATCAAAGATTGATGGGAGAACAAGAATACTTACGAAGATAAGTATTAGTTATTTGTAAAGAAGATATGTATAACTTATTTGTTTAGGAGATTACATTTGTTTATAGAAAAGATCATGATAAGTTAGGAAAGTATTGTAAGCCTTGTAGGACTCCCTGGTGTATAAAAGGAGGTCCCAGGGCATAATGTTAGGTGTACATCTTTGATATTCGTAGCTTCAAGGTTATTTTGTAACCCTATCACTATTCAGAGTGATCGTTTCATATTGAGGCTGAAAGTTTAGTAAAAGTATGTTTACTGTTTTATTGTTCTTCTTAGTATTGCAAACTAGTTTCCTCATAGTTTGTGATATTTTCAATCTTAGTTTCTACTATAGTTGTTTTTGATTTATCCAACATAGCTAAGCTTTAACAAGCTAAGTAAGATCTGTTCAAAAGGGATCAACAAGTGGTATCAGAGCTTGTTGAGAAACTTTGAATAAGAAGAATACTATATCTACACAAGATCTGTTAGTCAAAGAAAAGATGGAGTCACAATTAAAAACTACCCAAACAGTGTCTACACTAAAACTTCCAATACTCAAAACAGGAGACTATGATCTCTAGAGCATGAGAATGGAGCAATATCTTACTCACACTAATTATGCTCTTTGGGAGGTTATTGTGAATGGTGATGCATCTGCTATTGCATCAGCTAGTGTTGGTACTGAAGGTCCCATTCCTCCTAAAACTGTTGAACAAAAGCTAGCAAGAAAGAATGAATTGAAAGCAAAAAGCACTCTGGTGTTGGCCATTCCTGATGAGCACCTATTAAAGTTTCATGGAATCAAGGATGTAAAGACCTTATGGGAAGAAATCAAGGCCAGGTTTGGAGGCAACAAAGAATCAAAGAAAATACAGAAAACCATACTGAAGCAGCAATATGAGAATTTTGCAACATCAAGATTTGAAGGACTGGATAAAACCTATGATAAGTTTTAGAAACTCATCAGCCGATTGGAAATTCATGGTGAAGTTATCTCTCAAGAAGATGCAAATCTAAAGTTGCTGAGAAGTCTACCATCAGCTTGGAATAATATTGCTTGAATCATGAGAAACAAATCTGATCTAGACACATTATGGATGATTTGTATAATAATCTGAAGGTGTATGAATCTAAGAATAAAGGCCAATCAAGCTCAAACTCTCAAAATGTGGCTTTTGTATCTTCAGAAAACACTAGCAGTACTAATGAAGCAGTTAATACTGCTCATGAAGTTTCTACTGCTAGTTCACAGGGACAATCTTCTTCCTCAACTTATGCTGATGATGTCATGTTTTCCTTCTTTGCTAAACAATCTAATAGTCTAAAATTGGACAATGAAGATTTGGAGCAGATTGATACTGATGATCTTGAAGAGATGGATCTCAAATGGCAGGTGGCCATGCTTACCATGAGGGTGAAAAGATTCTTAAAGAAGACAAGAAGGAATCTGAATTTCAATGGCAAAGAAACTGTTGGCTTTGATAAGACATAGGTTGAATGTTACAACTGCCACAGGAGAGGTCACTTTAATAGAGAATGCAGGGTACCAAGGAATCAAGGGTATAGAAATGGAGATGCTCCAAGAAGGGTTGTACCAGTGGAAACTCCTGCAAATGCCTTGGTTGTTCAAGATGGGATAGGTGGTTATGATTGGGTCTTTCAGGCTGAAGAAGGCATCATAAACTTTGCTCTAATGGCCTATACATCCCAAGGCTCATCAAGTTCATCAAGTTCAGACTCTAAGGTACATACTTGCTCTAAAGATTGCTTAAAATCATATGAAACTCTTCAAAAATAGTATGATCAATAGCGTGAAGCTCTTAATAAATCTAATCTAGAAAAAATAAGTTATCAAATGGGATTAGAATCATTAGAAGCTAGGATAGTTGTTCATGTAAAGAATGAAGCTGTTTATGAAGAAGATATTGCATTTTTAATGTATGATGTCCAAGTGAAAGATATCTCTATCAAAGACCTTAAAAATCAGTTAGAAGAAACTTTAAAAGAGAAAGATGATTTGAAAATTAAACTAGAAAAATTTGAAGACTCATCAAGGAATCTAACTAAACTGATAAATAGTCAAATAAGTGCTAAAGACAAAGCTGGTCTTGGTTATGATAGTCAAATAAATGAGAGTGAAGTGGTTCATAGTGTGTTTAACAGTAGAGAAAGTGATGTAGAAAATAGTCCTGTAAATGATAGATTTAAAACAGGTTAAGGGTTTCATGCAGTTCCCCCTCCCTACACTGGGAACTACATGCCCTCATGTAACACCCCCAAAAATGTGTCGCAACGGAAATATGTCCGGGGGCGTTACTTCATAATACAATAGCACAAGATACAAGAGAACGACCTCTAAATGTGTCGTTTGAAAAGTAATCTCGTTGATTTCTTTGAAATTGATGTAACATTTGTCCCATAATTGCATCATAATAAAAAGCTTGAAAATAACCCAACGTGATTTAATCATTTGTATGTAAGTAGAAATCCATAAACAAAATCTTGTCAATTTTAGACTCCATTGCACATCAAGTAAGCCAAGCATCTAATTCACCTGAGAAAAACATGCTTAAAAGTGTCAACATTAAAGTTGGTGAGTTCATAGAGTTTTGTAAGTATAAATGTAAATGTTGGAATCCAAAGATTTATAAAGTATGTATGATTATTTCAATCCTTATAATAATCGCCAAAAATGTAAGAGTAAATGTAGAACCAAAAGAGTTTAGTGTTTATTGCTTCGCCGCAATATAATGAAAAGTGTTCAGAAATTAGTAATGTTCAATAAGTAGTATGGACAGTGATTGCTCCAACTGCAGTTTTAACTAAGTCTGGCATAGTACCAATTAGTGCTGCTAGGAAAAGCTCTTCAAGAGCAGTAGCACCAGCTAGTGTTGCCAGGCCTATTAATACTGTTGCACCTAAACCTTTTGTAAATGTTGCAAGACCTAGACCAAATGCTTTTCATAAGTCACACTCACCATCTAGGACACTTTTTAACCAACAAACAACACTTAAAAACAGAAATTTGAATGACAAAGTTAATATGCTAAGGTAATTCTTGTTAATAATGCTAAGGGAAACAAAGGAAAACGTGCTGTTAGGGAACATGGGATTAATGATGTTAAGGTCCTACAGCATGCGGATTTGGAGACCCAAAAAGGAAATGTATTACCATATATCCTAAGACAGTGGATCTATACATGCCTAAAGATTTGATTATGTTGATCCACAAGGTAGACTCAAGTCAGTAATGGCTTGGGCCCCCAAGAGAAACTAATTCTCTTATTTTAAGTGCAGGGTAATCTACAATATGCTTTATAAGATCAAGGAATTTTTAATAGTGGATGCTCTAGGCATATGACTGGGAACAAGTTTTACCTCTTAGATTATCAAGATATTGATGGTAGATTTATTGCATTTGGAGGAAGTTCTAAAGGAGGTAAAATTACTGGAAAAGGTAAAATTAGAACTGGGAAATTTGAATTTGAAGATGTTTACTTTGTAAAGGAACTTAGTTTAATATTTTCTCATCTCCACAAATGTTGTGACAAGAAAAACAATGTTCTTTCTTACTAAGACTGAATGTCTTGTTATATCTCCTGATTTTAAGCTACTTGTGAATTTCAAGATCTTCGCTTAAAATTTCCTAAACCGAACAAACATGTACAATTTTGATCCTAAAGAATGTTGTTCTTTGGAGATTTGACTTGTTTCATTTGCATAAGGCTACAATAGATGAGTCAAATTTATGGCATAGAAAGCTTGGTCATATAAACTTTAAAACAATGAACAAACTTGTGAGGGAAAACCTTGTTAGAGGTTTGCCTTCAAAGCTTTTTGAAAACTGACCTTATTGTGTTGTCTGTCAGAAGGGAAAGCAACACAAAGCCTCCTGTAAGACCAAAACTGTGAGCTCTATTAGCAAACCTTTACAGTTATTGCACATGGATTTATTTAGACCAGTTTATGTGAGGTGTATAAATAGACAAGAGTATACGGCTAGTTGTCAATGATGACTTTAGTCGAATTCAGTTGGTTTTCTTTCTAGCACTAAGGGATGAGATTCCTGAAATCTTAAGAAACTTTCATTAATGGAATAGAAAACCAATATGATCATAAGGTTTAAAACAATAAGTATTCGACATGGAACTCGAATTCAAGAATAGGCTATTTAGAATGAGTTTTGTGAAATGAAGGGTATTAGAAAGGGGATTTAGACTTAGTGTTGATAGGATCTCCTCAACAAAATGGTAGTTGCTCGAGAAAAAGAATGAGACTCTATTAGAAGGCAGCTAGAACTATGCTTGCAGATTCTAAATACACTACCTTTTGGGCTGAAGCAGTTAATACTGCTTGCTATGTCAAAAATAAGGTGTTGTTAGTTATCAAGCATACATTACAAGACCCCTTATGAATTTTTATATAAGGTAGTTAAGTCCTGCCTTAAATTTTATGAGTCCCATTTGGGTGTACCTATTACATATCTAATACCTTAGATCACCTAGGTAAGTTTGATGAAAGTCTGATGATGGGATTCTTTGTTGGATTCTCTATCAATTGTAAAGCTATTTAGAGTATTCAAACTAGAACCTGATTGTTGTAGACGGAGAACCTGCACATTAAATTTTCTTGAAAACAACCAATTGTTGCAGGAACTAGAACTAATGGATGTTTGATATTTGATACTCTAACCTTATGGCTTTCTGTTATTATCAACCAGTTTTTGCAGGGAATCAAACTAATGGTAATGCAGGTACCAAAGAAAATATTGATGCAGGACAAGCTAAAATGAGTGCAGTTCCTGGTCCACAATATGTTCTGCTACCATTTTTGACTTTTAAGTCTCAAAATCCAAAGACCTCAAAAGATAAGATTGCTGATGATGCTGGAAAGAAGAATGGAGTTGAGGATCCAACAAAAGAAGATGACATAAATGTTCTAAGGGAGGCTACTAACATACAAGAATAACAGACCTTAATTACTGTTTGTTCACATGTTTATAATGTTAGTGGTTGGTTCATTCTTTTACTATTGTGGATCCAGGAAGAGCAAGAGACCAAAGGAATGAGTTTGAAAGTGTGTTTGGACAAGACAAGGATGCTAATAGTACTTACAGGATGTTCACTCCTGTTCGTACTACTGAGTCCTCTTATTAAAATCTTGGTGGTTCAACTCCTGTTAATGCTGCTACTCCTTCTAATGCTGATTATCCTACTGATCATCTCATGCCTGATTTGGAGGATACTGCTATTCTTCAAGATACTGGTATATTTGGTATTGCATATGATGATAAAGATATGGGTGAAGAGGCTGACCTCAGCAACTTGGAAACAACCATGAGTGTCAGTCCTATTTCTACAACCAGAATTCACAAGGATCGTCCTAAAGAATAGATCATTAGAGATATAAATTTAGCTACTCAAACAAGGAGGATGATTAAGATGTTTGAAGAACATGCTATGATCAGTTACATTAACAAGCAGAGGAGAACAAATAACAAAGATGATCAAAACTGCTTATTTGCTTGTTTTCTCTCTCAAATGGAACCCAAGAAAGTTATTCAAGCTTTGGCATATTCAAGTAGGGTAGAAGCAATGCAAGAGGAATTGTTGCAGTTTAGATTGCAGAAGGTTTAGAGATTAGTTGATTTACCCAAAGGCAAACATGCCATTGGAACAAAATGGGTCTATAGTGTAACACCCCCATTTTTACGTATAGCAGCGGAAGCTAATCTGGGGTATTACTTTAAGGTACAATAGTCATAATCATAGAAAATGAATCAAAAAGAGACATTTTTGAAAATTAAGTTATCATTCATTTATTCATCAGAGTTTTTACAAAAGAGAGGTCCCAAAATCTAAAACATAAGTTTGAATGATAACAATTTTTGCCATCTTTAAGTCCATGCCGCTCCGTGCCATAAATTGCTCAATTTCCTGAGATAAACATGCTAAAAAGTCAACACAAAGGTTGAGTGAAATTCATAAGTTTAAGTTAAATAGTTTGAATGCAAATTCGATATTGGGTTACGTTGTTATACACACGTTATTTGTAAAAACAATATTATGGCCTATTAGTCATGTATCCGAAGCCTTGAGGTATATATTTGATACGGTTATAGCCCAAATGGGTGGCCTTTGCACAATAACACATGCTGTTCTATTCTAATGATTTTCAATTGGTTTCCGATTTCACTAGGTACGCCACACGAGGCGTTCCAACACAAACAGTTCAATATTCACCACACTTTCGCAGTCACTCCGTAGGAGTAATTAAGGTCATGATATTGGGGACTTCTTCAAAGGCGAATAATAGTTACTTAGGCAATAATAAATCAGGATAGCATACAGAAATAATTGCATTCATGGTTTATAGCATGTATCCCCCTCGCGGTTTTATAAAATATTTGAAAGATTGAAATGCGAGGCTATGAACTCACCTTAACAGTATAAGGAAATTTGAATTGTAGCCAAAGGTATTTGCAAATGGAAAGTAACGGCTTCGTACACTATCCTGGGGTAATATGTCTAGTCTTAGTTTGATCTGTATTATGTTTTTATGTCTTAATGTTATATCATTTGATTGAAATATTATGGATAATGTATCACTGTTGGGCCTATTCATAATTCAGAGGTCATTTCAGTACAGTTTGGAGGAGCTAGGGGAACTTTAAATCGTAAACCCGACACTCAGTCAGAACGTATATCCAAGATGCAAACCCCTTAATATGAAGATCCCTATTTGTAATTGTGGTATGATATAGATTCAGGACAGGATTTTTAAAAGCACATCGATGATAAATTATATAATAGTTATAACATAATCGGTTTTAAGCGTTTTATTCAATAACTGGAAATGATAAGCACGTCAAGCGCTAATTAAAGTTATGTCTTATAAGGTTTTGAACACATTTTTACACTTTTTTTTCAAAATGTTACATTTTAGACCCTTAAGAATGAAAAATGGCAAAATATACCCTTGGAGTTTTCACTTTTACAAGTTTGGTCCTTCTAGTTTAAAAGATGTACAAAGTAAACCTTGTACTTTGGAAAGTGACATAATAGACCCCTATAGTTATAACTTTAGAAATATGGCAAACAAGTCCTTATAGTTATAAGTTTCAGAAAGTTACGATATATACCCTTATGCATGAAAAACGTATCGTTTTTAGTCCAACATCCATAATAATGATATTTTCAATATAGAAAGTAATTTGCAGGTTATGGCTTATTAATATAAGCTAAAATAAGAAGGTTTAATATAACGAAAGTTTAAAATAACGATTTGTTAAGCTAGAAATTAAAACGGGTCAAATTAGAGTTTTAAAATGAAAACGCACGGGTTTTAAGTTTCAAGCTTTTAAGACATAATGAAATACTTATAATATTGTTATATAAGCTTATTAGGATGGATTATAACAACATTTTACAAGTTTAGCTTATAGATTAAACGAAAACATGAAGTTAGGGTTTCATAGGTTCGATTTGGATCAAAAAGGGAAAACGCATAGGTTTTTGAGTTCAAAGCTTTTAAAAATAGATTATATATGATTATATGAACATTATAAGGGTATGGAAACAGAATGTGAGCTTATGGAACCTGATTTGAGCTTATGGGTTCGAAAAGGGGTCGAAATAGGGACTTTTAGCTTCGTACGCCTAGAATAACAACTCAGGGGCTTCAAGGCTTGGTTTGTTCAGTTGTATTATGCAATTGGGACTTCTTAGGACTTCTCTTGATGTTCTTGATCAGACCTTGGACTCCATTGATGGTTAGAAAGAAAGATTGAAGGTGCGTTTGAAGTGAATGGGGTGTTAGGCTTTATATAGGGTGCGAATGGCTTAAGGACCAAGTTTTGAAACTTGGTGGCCAGGTTGCATGGAGTAAGAAGCAAGTATGATGACTACGGAGCTGCTAGGATGAGTCATGGAAGGTTTAGTAGGAGGTGGAAGAAGGTGGGAAGAGTTAGGGGTTCGAAAAACCTAGGTGGTGACGAGATGAGGTGGTGGTTGTTTTATGGCCAAGGGTTTTTACTTGGTGACCAAGATGGGTGATGGAGATGCTTTTGGAGATGTCATGGAGGTGCTAGGGTAAGGGTGTGATGATATCATGGTGGTTCTAGACGTTTTTGGGTGGTTGGTTTGATTTTACATGGCTGTTTTTAGGACAGCCAACACTCATGTCTATAGGGTTACTCAATATTGTGTTCATGTGTATTTACAATATCGTAAACTCGATGAAGCTCAAAACCAGTGAGCCTTGGTTATATTTTTGATTGTCCTCTACACTTTTAGTTTTAACATATTTAGTGGTTTACTATACAAAAATCTTAGAAGATTTGCCGTTTACTATAGTGTCGTGCAGAATCTTAAGCTGCTTTGCATTTTGACTATAACTAATTCATCCGACGTCGAATCGGGTTGAGTCAACTAGAAAAATGATCACAAGACATAGGGCTAAAAATTAGTACATTCACTCAATACTCAAAGCCTATTGATTTTTCCCAGATCCTATGATTTGTCAACGGATCGGATTTCTGAAAATTATGAACTAATTTAAGGGTGTAATGGGTTTGCTAGGGTTTTTGGGTTTTTCTTTGAGTTAAGGCTAGGTTTTAGGATAGATTAAGGTTTAGGATTAGTGTTAGGATTATGGTTTAGTGTTTAGGATTAGGGTTTATGGCTTAGTTTTAAGTTTTAGGGCTTAGTTTTGAGGTTAAAGTAAAACTAGGGTTTAGGGTTTTGTTTTAGGGTTTGGGGTTTTTAAAATGTTTATGAGAGCTTAGGAGTAGAGTAATTAGGGTTTACATGTTGTATATTGAGTGTAGTAGCTTGTACAAAAGTGGTGGTAAAGAAACTAGAATGAAAACAGAGGAAAAATGGTTATTTTGCATGTCATGCTTAATGACTTGTACATTGTGCTCTTAAGGACTTGTATATTGATTTAGAGGGAGTTTATATTTCAAATGTCATGTATTGATACTTGTACACATGCTTTGAATACTTGTACATTGATTTTATATGTATACATTACATATAATTAGGGTTTAGAGGTAAACGTTTAACGTTTAAAGCCTGTTTTGATATAACGTTGTAAATGGTACGTTAAATGGATAATGTACTTGGTAATAATAATGTTAAGATATAGACTTGACCATAATTATGGGTGTTTATTTTTGATATAAAATAAGATATAGATGGGCATAAGTAGGCTGTCCGTTCCTTTAACTTGCTTCCCCCCCCCCCCTAGTTTGCATATCCAAGAAATACCCCCCCTCACCCCCCCCCCCCCCCCCCCCCCTTTATATAATAGAATGTAATAAAGCAAAAAATTTCTCCGTACAAATGTGATCATAATAAAATAGGTTGATTTTGTTTTGATGAAAATTTTGGGCTATTATAGTCCCCCATCCTTACAGAAATCTTGTCCCGAGATTTAGCTGAATGCCGGAGTGATGTCAAGAAATGATTATGAATTGTAAGAGAGTTGCAAATCAGGTTGGATATAAATTTGGAAATGAACAGATGGTGACTAGAGACTTAACTGTATGAAGGTAATAATGATAATGATTAAATGAAGAAAAGGAATTATTTATACAAACGGAATGAAAGAAACTTGTTTGTACGAATACCATTCTTAAGCCTACTCATTTATAATTTGTCATTTACAAATAGAGGCGTCTCAATCCTTGTAATAAGAATTTATAAATTTATAGTTCGGTGACTTATAATTTCCTTATTCAAATAAAGAAGCGTCCTAATTCATTTGAATAAGATGATTATAAATCATCCTATTTAAGCATAAAACATGATATTAAAACGGTGTTAGGTAGAAGATGTTTTCGTGGTGGTATGATTTTTCAAAATTATGAGAAGAATAAAGAGACATTAAATCACACGATACTGATCCAGAAATCACACTTGGGAAAATTGGCACACAATTCCTTCTTTCTGAGTAATTTTCAAAATTATTTTCAGATGTTCTGCATGTTCTTCTTTGTTAAAAGAGTAGATAAGAATATCATCGATGAACACTATTATGAATTTGTCTAAGTATGGTTTACACACCTGATTCATAAGATCCATGAATACGGTAGGTGTGTTAATTAAACCAAATGGTATTACTTGAATTTCATTGAGTCTGTATCTCGTTCTGAAAGCAGTCTTAGGAATATCTTCGTCCCTTATTCCCAGTTGATGATAGCCTGATCTTGAGTCGATTTTTGAGTAAACACTTGAACCTTGAAGTTGATCGAATAAGTCATCGATTCTGGGTAATGGGTAATGATTCTTTATGGTAAGTTTATTCAACTCTAGGTAATCGATACACATTCTAAAAGATAAGAAGAAAGACAGATCTCTTGAATATATACCTTTCGGTTTTTATTAGGTATTAAGATTTAGTTCGGCGTTCTTGATTTTGCTCACCTAAATGATCAAAGTTTCCACTGTTCGATAGGAATTGGATGACTTTTCTTGTTGCAGAGAATGTTGGCATGATACTTGGATAACCAATCCATACCGATGATGATGCCAAAATAAGATTAATTTTGAAAGGTTGGTTTTACAAAATCAGGGGGCAGCCCTGGATAATGGTACTAAGAAATAGTGAGGTATAAAACGGAATTGTATTATATTATGAACAACTTACCTTTATACTTTACATAGTCAAGATTTGACAAGTATTTTTATTTATACCACACATCATGTGGTTAGGTTCTAACAAAACTATAACTAGGATCTAATCTAGTAATTCGAGGGTCCTTTGTTTCTGCAGTTCCTGGTCTGATGACCTACCTTGTTGCAAGTCTGACATCTGACAGTGCAAGGTCCTATGTGATGTAGGGTGCATCTTGTACACAAGGGACGGTTTCCAGTATACCCATTGTTGGCAGTATAAGCCCTGAAGGTTTCTTGTCTCTTATTCTGCTGTTGGTGGTGATTATTGCTACGGTTGTTGTTGCGATTGTTGGAGTGGTTATTGTTGTTGTGGTCTTTGGGGTAGTTGTTGTTGTCGGTGGTGTTTCTTTCATCATCAAACTTTCGTTTATGGTTATTGGTTTCTTGTACAGAATTGTGTTTCATTACTTGCTTTATTAACTTCTGGGTTATGGTAATGGCTTCTTCCATTTTCTCAATCTCAGTTTGGGGACAATACTTCTTTATCAAGAGTCTTTTAAATTCAGACCAGGTGATCTTATAGGCTTCTTCTACTCCAATAGGCTGGGCAATTGAATTCCACCAGAATAAAGCTTCCTCAGTGAGTGTATTAATAGCGAATTTCACTTTGTTCTTCTTGGCACAATTGCTACGAGAAAATATCGATTCAGTCAGCTCAAACCAGTGAATGAGACCAACAGCTCCTTCCGTACCATTGAAGTAGAAAGGTTGGCAACTCATAAAATTCTCGTAAGTACATTTCCTTACTACAGGGGTTTTTCTTGGTCTAGAGTTATTATTTGGATTGTTAATAATTGTCATCGTTATAGTTTGTGCTTCCAGAGCTGTGGCAACACTATCGGCAATAATTTCCTGATGGCAGCATGAGTCATGGCTGATGCTTCAGATGTTGGTGTCCTTTTGGGAGGCATCTATCAACATAAGATAGCATGAATTAAGAATGATATCACAAGTGGTTGTTAAAATTTTTATACATAGTGGTATAAAAATTATTTGACATATTGTATGGATTTTTATTTTTAATAAACGTTCTAACAAAGTAATACACATTCTTTGGTATTACATTGCAGGATATAACGGAGAATTTTTGGAATTTAAGATTTAGAGATGAACATTCAAACAAACATTTGAATTATTAGACTTCTCGAGGATTGGTTCACTTCCCAGTGGTCGTGGTATGATTCATAATAAGTTATCTAACTCTACAAAGATAGACTCATCGAAAGGATAATCTGATGGTGGTGTAGTTGACCTAATTGATGATGAAGATGGAGATAATAAGAAATGACATATATGATATTGAAATGGTAAGGTAAAATGGAATTACAACTTTATTTATAGATAACTTATCTTACATATCTTATATATCCCAAAATCTGACAGGTATTGATACTTATGTTACGTGTCCTTAGTTAAAAAGTGGTAAAGATAAGGTTTTGATCTAGTAGTCTTGGAGTTCACGAAGTGTGTCCCATATGATTCTTCATATATAATTGATGGCAATCTTGGATATCCTCAAGGGTCATTTCTAAATCAAAAATCCTAAAGCGAACAAAAGCAATCTTGTCTCTCTGTCCCATATGCTTCTTTTGTAGCTCAAGTATCTGTGTACGGGCTTCCTTAAGTTTGGTTTTTACTTTATCAAAATCTCTTGGTATGATTATCCAACCATTAACAAGTCTTTCTTCCATTTTCTCAATGAGGTGAAAAGAAAGTTCTTCTAAGTAATATAAAATATCTTTGATTTGTTTCTCATGATGCTTCAGATGTTCCTTGATAGAACTTTTCCCTATTTCAAATATATGAGGTGGGGTAGGAGTATAAACTGAGAAAGATGGTGGTTCTAGACTATAGGCTTGCTTTCGAGATAAATTAGATAACATAGTTGAGGAAGAAGATGAGGAATATATTTGCTTCTTAGGTGGTAATAATTCTTCAGGAACAAAGAAATATCGGGGATCAAACAATAGTGATGGTGGTAATAACGAAGACGAAGTTAAAATAGCTGGTGGAGTAATAGGATCTGGTGATGGAATATGTGATTCCTTAGCATAAAATGCTTGTACGTCTTTTAAACAAG
>BQNB010069375.1:0-33508 GCA_026074375.1 Tanacetum coccineum | reverse complement strand
TTCAGAGTAAAGGTTAACAACAAACATTTATGTTCTTTATCGTGAACAACAAACATCGAGAACAGTTTAGACAAATACAACAGTGGCTTTTCAGTTGTTAATATGTTTTGTTAATGTAAAACTCTCGCGCTCCGCAGCGAAGCGCGGGTCAAAAACCTTGTTAACAAATAAATTACAGGAATTCAATAACCATCGTATCGTGTTAATGAAGGTTGAGAAGAAAAACCCGTGAGGATTGTTCCTTGCAACTAACTAACGAGAATAAGTGCAGCTTTGTCCAAAACATTAACCCGCAAATGACGGCTCTGAAATCTAATCCATATGTCTTGTGACTATTTAGTCAAAATTTTGTTAGCATTTCTCGAAATTATGTGACAAGTTCATGTACTCAAATTTTCGTTGACTCTATCATATTCATCTCCAATTTTACATCTTTGTTATTATTTAGATATATTTTTAGCTAAAGCCCAACTTCCTAGTATCACAAAACAAGACAACCACTATTATGTAGCGTGGAACAAGTATGTAAGTACGTTCCTTTCTATAATGGACTTGGAGATGCATGTAAATATTTATGGTTGAGATTGAGTATGGTTCAATAGTTTTGCAAGTTTACTAATATTTGTTTATCAATCTAAAGCTTCTATTTATTATGCATCAACTTAACACCATTGGTTCTTGCAAAAAAGTACAATTCTTATATTTCTACAACTTGATTTGGAACTTAAATTTTCTTTTAGTGATTTGCACACTCAAATTTTAATTGAGACACACTCACTATATAAACAGTTAAAACATACTGTATAAGTATGTAATACACAAAAAAATCAATTCCCTCCTATTCACATTAACTTTTTGTAAAAAGTTGAACACCTCCTTATCCTTCTATCCACTTGAAGTGATACAAATTAGAAATGTGCAAAACTAGATATAACCATAATCAGAACCGATAATTTATACTTGTCACAATATCATTACATGTCTGGTTCATTTTTTGTATGGTCCACCCCACATAATTTTTCTTGTACTAAAACATGTTGCTTAAGTAAAAGGAGATGATTTGCACACTCATCAAATTGATTGGCACACTCAAATTATGTGTGTTATGCCTATTATACCTTTAACATTTGCACACTTTATTAAGTGATTTAAAGGCATAAATGTCAAGATACATATAATTTGAATGTGTCAATCAATTTGGTGAGTGTGCAAATCATCCCCCTAATAAAATAGGCTTGAATTACTAGTCAAAGTAAGTCTTTTCACACTTGGGTTCTGCGGCTTTAGAATTAAATCACTAGCACAAGATTGAGTCAGATTAACCCATTGGATGAAAAGCCATTCTCTTTTGATGCCGAACTGGTTCTCATATTCTCAAACATTTTATTACGATATTGTAGTATTCGGTTTTGTGTCATATCCTTGTATATTCCTACACGAAACAGGTCTTGTATAAGAAAAAGAAATAAAGAATGTAACAGATTATCCAGAAGAATCATTTGACTCTTTCAAACTTTAACTGCTCAATAATTTCCATAGTTTCATTCCTTAAACTACTACTAAAACCATTACGCGGTTGTCCCTTTCTCAAGTATTATCTATATACATACAACTAACCAAAACCAACCAAACCATAATATCCTTTTTAAAAATTCTCCCAAACATACCAACTTCATTTTCATTCATTCTTTTAATTCAATACTCAAAACTTTATTCATTTCAAATGGCTCCTCAAGACAAAAACACCACCTCTAAACCTTCTTTGTTAGGCAGGCTAAGAATCGCCGTAAAAAAGGTCACATTTCTTATGAACTACAACATAAACCGATGGCGCCTTGCTTCCAACATCATCGGTGGTCGTCGTGGTCCTCGTGCTTTGAGCAGCAGGAGACGGAGCTTCAATGAGCGCCTTGGCTTGACATCATCATTTTCATACTTCTCACATGAAGATGATCATAGCACATGGACAACTCCTTATATGACACCTTCTACTTCTTCTAAGATGATGTCACCTGAGCAAAGTGTAGGTGAGTTACAGAAGACGAGAAGCTTTCCTTTGCAAAGAACGACGAGTTTTCCTGAAGAAGAAGATGTTGATAAAAAAGCGGAGTTGTTTATAGCGAATTTTTATCGACAGCTAAAGATGGAAAGACAAGTTTCTTTGCAGCTGAGGTATAGAAGAGATAATACTAGCTTTGGATCATCACCCAATGGTTTTTCACCATGATCATAATCCGTGACAACGATGAGTCTTTTCTTTTTCTATAAAGTGATTAATAATTGGTTAGCAGTCTTTCTCGAGAGCAATTATTTTGGTGACCCGGGAATGAAAAAAAATGGATCAGATCGCGCAAAGAGTCAACGGTTTGATCATACATATGAAGGTCTTTGTTTTGGTAATGAGATCTTCAGTTCTTTTTTTCTTTTGTTTTTTTGATTTTGATTCATTTATTGATTGAGTTTAAAAGGAATTTGGCTGCTTTGGTAGTCAGCTGAATTTTTTTTGAAGTACTCGTATTCGTTTTGTATTGTATTATGATTGGTCAATGAACCATTTTGTTAGTTGTCTTCTTTGTACATAAATAAGAATTTTCAATGGAGCTTCAAGTTCTATACTTCTATGTAGATTGATATTTTACAATGCATGCCGAGGTTTATTCTACCTATACACAAATTGTTGAACCACATGAAAAATCAGTTTATACTTTTTAGTATGTAATCTCATGTTATTGTGATTGTTGATACCTTGTAGCACACTTTATGCTAAATGCTTCTGAATTCCTAGGCTTAGTTTGAACCCAAAATATAGTTAGATCAGACATCCTTGTATATGAATGTTATCAAGCTCAATTACTTTCTAAGGAATTCATATAGATGTAGACAAATGTTAAACCACGTAACTACTAAGTTCTTACTAGAAATTTGCGGTTGTTGATTTATGAAAAAGGAGTAAAGGCATACCGACTCTTTGATAGCAAGATTGCTTTTGAATTTCTACATTTTTTGCTCTTCAATTTGCTAATGCAATAAGACAGATATATATACATCGATCGCAACATTGTTTAGAACATGTTTGGTTCGCTTCAATTAAAAAAAACCACCAATTTCCACTTCAAAACTTTTATAAATTAGCTTAACACTCATTTATCACTTGACAGATGGTTACAGAATTCGATAGAATCAGCCTCTATCAAACATATCATTTCCAGTTCCTTAAAAACGCAAGCTAATTATTATCAGACAAAATAAAGGTGTGCACAAAAAAATTTAAAGCTAGAATTATGATTAATAATAATTGGTTAAAGGAACACAAGAAAAACAGAGCATATTTGAATTGGGCAGTTAGGTATATATCAATTTTAAACTAGCAACTGGATTTGTAATTGACATATGCCGGAAGCACGCATGCACATGAAGTTTGCAGCAAAGACATGACATTTCATTCTAGCAACTCGACTTGGCATTTCACCAGTTGAGCGATCATACTGTTCAAGACATGACATTTCATTCTAGCAACTCGACTTGGCATTTCACCAGTTGAGCGATCATACTGTTCACGAACCGTATAAATGATTTTCTATATATTTTATGATACAAAGTATTGAAGATATTTATTTAAAATGAATGAAAAGAACTTTTCTGCCAAACAATTTATGAACACCTCGCATGTGTTTCGTTTAGGAGTTTGTAAACTGATTGAGGTTTTCCAGTTCAACTGGTTATTTGGGGAGAGCGAGTCTTTTGAATAGGAGTATTCGGCTTAACTGAGGTATCGTGACAGTTTACAACACTTAGTCTGTTTACCTCTACAACTGTATCTAATGAAATTTGGATCATAAATCTCTTGTAAGATTAGAAGATTTACAAATGAAGTATTAAATGAAGATAAATGTTACTTGCTGAGACGTGTCCGCCTATTTTGGCAGAGTTTGTTGCATCTGCTCCTCTCACGCCTCTCCTTAAACCAGATAATGGGATTCGGCCTATTGCAGTAGGCACTATATGAAGACACTTGGTTTCCAAGGTTGCTATGAAAGATGTGGGTAAAGAAATGTCAAAGTACCTTGGTGATTTCCGGTTTAGAGTCAGAGTGTCGGGTGGCGCTGAAGCTATTTTACATAGCGCCAATAGGGTGCTGAGTGAATACCACAATGATGGGTCTCTTGCAATGCTAACGAAGGACTTCTCAAATGCATTTCACCTGGTGATAGATCGACATAACTCCATGAGGCTAGGGTGCGGTGTCCCTCTATTTCTTTGTGGGTGGATTTCTTTTATGGGTTGTTGGGAAATATATTGTAAAAGACTTAATGCTGGTAGTATAACAGTTAAGTCTGGTAGTATTAGTTAGTTCTGGCAGTACTAATATTAGTTCTGGCAGTACTAATATTAGTTTTGGTAGTATTAGTTAGTTCTGGCAGTACTAATATTAAGTCTGGCAGTATTATAGTTAGTACTGGTAGAATGGCAGTACTATAGTTAATACTGGTTGTGTTTAGTTAAGTCTGTTTATGTAACAGAATAGTGATAATAGTTATCTTAGAGATATCTTAGGAGATATCTTAGGAAAGGATATGCATTATCCTTTCACACATTTTGTATAGCCTTTTAGGGTTTCCTTGGTGTATAAAAGGAACCCTACGGCATAGAGTTTTATATATAACAAATAGTAGCATTGACGCTTAGTAGAAATCAATAGCAAAGTTAGTATTATATTGTGTTCTTCTTAATACTTGTGTTAAGATTCCGCATTAGCACTTGGTATTCATAGTCAGTGTCTCTCACATAGATGATTTGGATTTATTCAAGTTAGCTATTTTCTTGAAAAGGCTATATAGATCCAATACAAAGGACCTACAGCATGTTAGATTAGCTCATTTGAGCATTTGTGTCTTTTTTTAAGCAGAGGAAAAATGTATGTTTTACTTTTACTCACTTTATCTTAATTTCTATTTAGCTTATTTTACTACTGTTTGTTTGCTTTTCTCATGAAGATGGCATCAGACACAGTTGAGCACCTAAACAACAACAACAGGTGATCCTCCAAACAACTGATTAAGCCAAAATCAAACACTCAATTCCTGAAGAAGGATGAGTAATGATAAAAGCTGAAGGAGAAGGAGCATTACCTAGAGTACATAGATAATGATGTTTGGTAAGGTAATTCAAATGTAAACTCCAAGAAAAGAATTTCAGCTGGAAATGTATGGTTTATACGAAACTTCCACCAGTAACTGTTGCAGAAATTCAAGCTGTGAAAGTGAAAGGAAGGCTAAGAAAATCATGCTAATGGCATTTCCCAACGAACATATGAGAAGAATTCATTGATGATGATGCAAAAAGCAATGCTGGATGAAGCTTCAGAACTAGGTTTGGTGGTATGAACTTCGAAGAAAATGCAGAATGCTGTTTACAAACAACAGTTAGAAGCATATTACATATCCAGTTCAGGAAGGGTTAGAAAAGGGATATGACAGAATACCAACAATTACTTTCACCGTTAGAAGCTCATGGTGCAGAATTATCAACTGAGGAAAGCAAATCGAAAAGTTTCTCAGATCTTTGCCCCCAGCATGGTCCAGATCTGGCAATGATATGAAGTAACTAAACCAGATGTTGGACATTTTAAATCTAATTTGGATGAAATGACAATAACCCATAGGGTTTTTTGATTATGAAATCAAGGTGGCCTACAAAAACATCTTCAAGTGCTCAAAAAAGTGCATTTTTAGTTTACACAAATAAAAGCATCACTAATAAGGTTAATGTGGGAAAATAGATTATAACAGACTTAATACTGGTTAGTATAACAGGTTAAGTCAGATAGTAATAAGTTATTTCTATTAGTATTAAATTTAAAACTGGCAATACATATTTAATTCGACATTACTAAAAGTTATGTACAGTGTAGAGTAGTTAGTAAGCTGGACAACAGTAGAGTTTCTCATTATAGTTTAAGTCCTGATTTTGTAACAAAAGTAAATAGTTAACTTAGAATAACTTAGAGATATTTAGGAAAGGATATGTAATCATCCTTTCCACGTTTGTAAAGCCCCATTGAGGGTTTCCTTTGTGTATAAGATGAACCCTAGGCACAATGTTACAAGTCACGTAATGAGAAATATCAATAGAATCATAGATCTTTTATAAAAGCAAATTAGTATATAGTATCAACATAACACTTGTATTTTAAGATCCGCAATAACACTTGATATACCCATAGTCAGAGTCCGTCTCATATAGTAAATTGGATTTATCCAATTACTATCTACTAAAAAGGCTAGTCAGATGCCTAAACATTGATGACTACAAGTGTATCAGAGCCATTCGAGGACCCCTCTGAGAAAGAAGAATCACTAGATCACAAACAAACACACTTTACGAACTCAAAACACAAAAAAGTCTCAACCTGCCAATGATGAGATTCTCACCCCAACCTATTAGTGAAGAAGAAACAAACCAAGAATATAGCATCAGACACTGGTGTGCACTAAACAACAACAACCAGATGATTCCTCAAACAACTGCAAACACCAAATATCAAACTCCTAATTCTGAAGAAGAAGGAGTATGATATATGGGCTATGGAGATGGAGCATTACCTAGAGTACATTGATAATGAAGTATGGAAGGTAATTCAGAATGGAAACTCCAAGAAGAGAATTTCAACTAGAAAGGATGGTATTGTTCGAGAACTTTTCACTATTACTGCTGCATAAATTCAATGCTTAAGAAAAAGAAAGGAAAGCTAAGAATATCTTGCGATGGCCATTCCAAAAAGAACATATGAGAAGAATTCATGGAATGGATGACGCAAAAGAAATATTGGGAAGCCAACAGAACCTATTTTAAGGTGTAATGCTAATTCAACAGAAAATTCAGAAGTCTTTTTATCAAACTATCATTTAAGCATTTAAAAATCCAATTTCATTAAGTTTAGAAAAGGATTTGACAGATTTCAACAGCCTACTTTCTCAATTTGAAGCTCATGGTTCAGAAGTGTCTACTGAAAAGCAAATCACAAGTTTCTCAGAACAATCCCCCCGCATGTCCAATCTGTCAATGATAATTAGAACTAATCCAGAGATTGTACAATTTATCTATTGAAGATTTTACAATAACCTTATTGTTTTTGAGCAAGAAAAATCAAGTTGCTATCAAAACATCTTCAAAGTGCTCAAAATGTTTCTTATAATATCACAAAGCACAAGTAGCCCCAATAAGGTTAAAGTCTGTTTTTTCAGGTGCATACATTTCTTGCACTCCGATCTACTCATTCAACCATAAATCCTGAAAAAGAAGTTCTTGCTGGTTTTTGCTGATGAAGTAAACAAATTCTCTTTGGCAAACAAACAGAGGATTAGGGACTTACTGCAAGAAGATTTGTAACAGATTTGATGAAGTAGACATTGAAGAGAAGGGATATTAATTGGCAATAGCAAATGATTGCTAATTAAATGAAAATTCTATAAGAAAACAGGAAGGAGAGTTTCGCCGTATTGAATAGGAAAAACTCCTTTTGGTTTTGACTAAAAGTAGTCTTGAAATGTTTCAAATGTCACAACACTGTCATATTTCTAGGGAATTACAGCAAAGGGGGGACACAAAGATGTAAAGAAGAAGAGATATTCTCTTTAACCAACAACAAAGAAACTAGGAAACAAGAAATAATCAGATGGTGTTTGCTGACAATGGATGATGGGATTGTCAATTGGGGAGAACATACTGAAGCTGAAGAAACAAATCATGCACTTATGGCTATCAGCTCAAGCAATGAGGTAACTTTGTGTTCTAAAACTTGCATTGATTCATACAATACTTCCAAATAACGACAATTTGATGAACAAAAGAACAGTTAGGTTGAACAAGAAGCACAAAATATTGCCAAATAGTCAAGCTGTTAAGAAAACTAGAAGCTCAACTTGTTACTTTTACAAAAAACAGCAATTATCCACTTAATGAAAAAGCTAGCATTCAGGCTAAATGAAATAAATGAAAAAGATTGAAAACTTAAAAGTATATAGGAAAAAGTGAATGAAAGCTGCCAAAGAGAAGGAACAAATGGCAGAAAATAGTAGAATCATGGAAAGATTCTTACCAAGAATCTATTTGGAAAATTAATTGATTACTGTCTAGTCAACAGTAAAATTGGATTAGGATTTTTGAAATAAAATCTAAACAATGAGGTTCCTAAAGGTTTTGATTAAGAAATGAAATTTTCTGTTTATATAAATGTCAAAAGAGGATTCAATAGGAAAGCCTTCGTACAGTAATTTAACAAAGACCAATGAAATTTTAAAGGAGTCTCACATCCCTAAATTGTGGAGATTATACACCAAAACCACAAAGGAAATTTGATGATTCTTTGTATGTTTATGGTAAAGAAGCGGCCTCAAAAAACCTAAAATTTAGTGTTTCAATGAACAATTTCTTCTGAGCATTCTACCTGTCAATCCAAAGACAGAAGATGGATCTTGTTGAAATACCACCTGAGCACATCTTTGTGAGATTGAATCAGAAAGTTTAAGTGAACCAAATGAGATTACTAATCTAGATTGGGAAGTAAACTAAAGAAAATGATTATTGACCTGCTACAAAATCAAAAGAAGTAGGCCCTAGTAGGTGAGTCTCCACAATCAAAAAAACACCTAGGCAACCACACAAAGATCATGAAACACCATAAAGTTAATAGGAAGAATTGGATAATATGATGAAAGAAACTAGGGGAATGTACTCTTTTAACAAAGAAGAAATGTATTGTTTGTGGTAGTCTAATTCATATAATTAAAGATATGGGACTATTATTGAAAAAAAAAAAATGGCAAGTGACGCTGAGGTAAAGAGGGATGTTTTAATAATAAAAAAATACAGGTAATGAAAATAAAAAAATAAATAAACAAAAGGAATAAAAATAAAAAAAAAAGTAAAAGGAAAAAAAATAAAAAAAAAGCCAAACTAGCGCACAGTATGCACCCTCTCCCATTCCCACATTGCTCTCAACCCACTCCAACTCCCGCCCATCGAACCTGTGCAGGCTTCAGGACCCCTCCCTCCCTCAAGACCCCACCCAGCTCCCCCACCATCACACATCCTCTCCACTGCCCAGCCACTCCAACTCACACCCCCCCGCACCCCCACCCTGCTCAGCGACCCCCCCCACTAGCTCTCCCACCCACGCCCCTCCCCACCCCGCAACTCCTCCTAACCTCCCCCCCAACCTTACCCACAACCCTCAACCTACCCCCCCCCCCCCACTCCCCGTATCCCCCCCCCCGCCCCCACCCTCTCCAGCCGATCACCACCACCCCTACCCCCGCACCACCCCCCCTCCTGCCCCCTCTCACCCCAAAACTGTTAAAACACCCCCCCCCAACTACCCCTCCCCATCACCCACTCCCACCCTCCCTACACCTCCCCACCCCCCCCACCCCTACCTCCCCTGCGCCACCCGGCCCCACCTCCCTATTTCGCGCACCCCCCCCGGCTAACCCCTACCCCCCGCGCACACTCACCAACGCCCCAACCCCCTACAACACCACCCCCCGCCCCTCTCTACTCCACCCCCACCCACCTCCAACCACCTGTAACTCTTCCCTCCCTAGACTCCTCTCATCTACACCCTACCTACCACACCTATCCCACCCCCCCCCCCTCACTCCCACTACTCACCCCCCCTCTCCTCTCCCCCCCCCATCCCCTCTTTTTGCACCTTCCCCTTTCACCCCCTCAACCCCCCCACCCCAACCCCACTATCCCGCCACCCCTATCCCCCCCCGGAAGTGTGCCACCAGTCCCCCCTGCAACCACCCACAACCACCCTAAATACCCTCACCGACCCCCCAACCATCAATTACACCAACCGTATCCAACAAAAATGTAACACCACAACCACCCTACTTGTCTGCCCCACTACGACCCATTACTTCCTCACTAACCATCCAGAACGTACCACCCTAACAAACGAAAAAAGACCACGCACCACCATCCCACCATCCCTACCAACCATGAGAGATACACGACCCACAATCGCAACCTACCTAAGCATCACCAAACAACAACCCGATCAAATATAACAACAACAAAAACAACTGAAATAAGACCCATTCAAAAAACAGACAGCACAACAAGACACTCTCAGGCTACCGAGTGTCTATATGTGTAAGCTGCATTGAAGCGCTCTGTAGTCTAAGAGATACACACACACACACACAGTGAACATCTACACACCAATCTCAAAAATACCATAGGACCACCTAAAAAACAACATAGCCATATAATGTGACCACAAGTCAGACCCAAGCCTGCAAAGGCTGGGTCCCTAAGAGAGACTCATTACTCTTATATTACCATTAAGCCTGCCCATCCACATGAAGAACATGTTAGATAGAGTTAAATTAGAAAGTGGAATGCTCAGGGCACATTACATGTAACAAGTAACAACTAAGGAATTTGAAGAATTCAATTGGAGGATCTGTTACCTTATGAGGTACAAAGGCTAGCATAAACTGGAAAAGGTAAATAAGAGTAGGTCGCGAGACAAGCGAGAGAGGGCGGGGGGGAGCGTGGAGTGGAGTGAGGGGCGCTTTTTAAATAATCTCACAGGCATTTTAAACCTTTTCTCAATAACCCAAATTTGTAAAAGCAGCATAAGGGTCAAATATACTGTATACTGAATGTCCTTGTTGTGTCTACTGACTTTAAGATAGTCCTGATGAAAATCAGATACTTAATAAATGATCCCTAGACAACACAACATGTACAATTTAGACATTAAGACACTATCACCTGCAAAAGGTTTGCTTATTTATGATTTCTAAGTCCACATCAGATGAATCTAAATTATGTGCATAGAAGAATATTGACATATCAAATATTACAAATCAAAACAAACTTGTGAAGGGAAACTCTTGTCCACTAGGTTTTACCTTCCAAGGTTTTTCAAAAATGACCACACCTGTGTTTGCCTGCCATAAACACAAAAACAACACACACACCGTCAATTGCAAGGCCAAGTTAAAAGGATTGATCACCAAGCCACTACACACCTTGCATATGATTCTATTTGGTTCCCTACTTCTTGAACACAGCATTAATCATGCAAGTTATTGTCTTGTATCAATGATGAATTGTACCAGATTTGTTGGTTATTCTTTTTTGCTATCTAATGATGAGAACTAGTGGCATTTCTACAGACCTTTATTAGGCATATTGAAAACCAGCTTAGTCCATAGAGTTAAAATCAATAGATCATATAATGGCACTTGCGCGCGAGAGACGCGCGCGTAGAGATATGCTTTAATTTTTTAGCAATCAAGGGAATAAAACAAGAGTATATTAATGCCAGGAACTCACAACAAAATGGAGTTGCTGAAGGGATGAACAGAACCCTAATGTAGGCTGCTAAACTATGCTACAGATTCACCTTACCAACCACTTTTTGGCAGAAGCATTAGTACTGCTTGCTATAATTTTAATAGGGAGTTAAGAGTGACAAAACCTCAACACAAAACTCCATATGAGCTTCTGTTTGGCCACAAACCAATTTATAACTACATAAACCTTGGTGTCATGGTTCCATTCTAGATACTCTTAGTGTGCTTGGGAAAAGTTTGATAAAAATCGATGAGGATTCTATTTGGTTACTCACAAAACACAAAGCCTATATGTTTATAATTTAGTAACCAAAAGAGTAGACGTTGACTAGCTTCACTATTGCATTTCCCATGGTTAGCTTGGTTTGTTTAAGATCTAATTCCAGGCTATCAATTCTTGAAATCAGCTTGGGAACTGTCTGAAGCAAATCATCTATAGGCATGTGACTTGGAGCCTGTGCTTGTGAGGGTGAGAAGTGATGGTGGATAGGAGATTGCTCCTCATAGATGTGCTCATCTGTTGTAGGTTCAGTCTCAAGTGGTGGTGGTGGTGGGGATATAGATGTAGGAATAGGTGGTGGTGTTGGGATAGTTGGTGGTGTTGGAGTAGGGATAGGTGGTGGTGTTGGTGATGGAATAGGTGGGGGTGGAGATGTTGGGATAGGTGGTGGTGTTGGAGATGGTTGGGATTGAGCTTGAGCAGCATGTCCTTGTCCTGCAATAGGGTTAGTAGCAACAAGCAACATAGAAGGCAATAAGGGTCTTGGTGCCCCTTGAAAACCCCTTTTCATATTCCCAAATATCTTTTTGGTCAAGCTCACAGCTAGATAAGGGTGTTTGTTTTCTGTTTGAATATTCAAAATTATTTGCTCTTCAAATTGGCCATCATACCATCAAAAATGAGTTTTGAAAAATTATAAACTCTACCAGTGGATAGACAGATCAAAGCAGTAGCAATATTGCTACCAAATTGATCCCATCCACCACTTTTAGAGCTTATACAGTGCAAAAGATGGTGGACCAAATATCGCCATTGTGGTGTAAAGAAACTTTAATACTGTCAGACTTAAGTTAAAGCTAGCAGACTTAACTTGCTCTACCAGACTTAACTTCTATTACTAACAGTACTAACTATTTCTATCAGTACTAACTATAACTAACAGACTTAACTTTAATACTAATAGTATTAAGTCTGTTTACAATATTTTCCTAACAATCCTCCCTAACTTGATCTTCATTCATGAACTTCAAGTTCCTTCAGAGCATTCTTGATCTTTAACTACTTTAAGCTTCACCTTGGGTTTTAGAGGATTGTCTTAAACTTCTGTCTTCAAAATAATATGACTTTATGTCTTCAAAACTTGACAGCAACTAGTCTTCATAGCACTCCAATCTTGACTGCAACAAAAATATAGTTTTTGGCAAACTACCAGCCATAAACGGATTTGTTGTGTCTTTACCATGAGCCGTTTGCTATGGACTAGTCAATGTTTAGATTTGTAAGAACATGGCACTATTGATGAAGAGGTTTATGTCTCACAACCTCCTGGTTTTGTTGATCCTGATCATCCTACAAAGGTTTATAAGGTGGTCAAAGCTTTGTATGGATTGCACCAAGCCCCTAGAGCTTGGTATGCTACTTTGTCAACATTCCTAGAGAAGCATGGATACAAGAGGGGCACCATTGACAAGACTTTATTCATTAGAAGAAACAAAAAGGATATCATGTTGGTTCAAGTGTATGTTGATGATATCATTTTTGGGTCTACCAACAAGTCTTGGTGTGATGAGTTTGAAGCTTTGATGCAAAGCAGATTTCAAATGAGTTCCATGGGTGAACTTACATTTTTTCTAGGTCTACAAGTCAAGCAGAACAAGGGAGGAATCTTCATATCTCAAGACAAGTATGTAGCTGAGATACTCAAGAAATTTGATCTTGTGAATGTCAAAGCTGCCATCACTCCCATGGAGACCAAGTTGCCTTTGACAAAGGATGAGGAAGCTTTTGATGTAGATGTACACTTGTACAGATCTATGATAGGTTCCCTCATGTACTTAACTGCTTCTAGACCTGATATTATGTATGCAGTATGTGTTTGTTCACGTTTTCAGGTAACTCCAAAGACTTCTCATCTCAATGCTGTCAAGAGGATCTTCAAGTATCTCAAGGGCAAACCAAACTTGGGCTTATGGTATCCTAGGGAATCACCCTTTGACTTGGAAGCATTCTCTGATAGTGACTATGGTGGTTCCAACCTTGACAGGAAATCCACAACAGGTGGTTGTCAATTTCTTGGTCAAAGACTTATCTCATGGCAATGTAAGAAACAGACTATTGTAGCCACTTCAACAACTGAAGCTGAATATGTAGCTGCTGCAAATTGCTGTGGACAAGTATTGTGGGTTCAAAATCAATTGCTGGACTATGGTTTCAATTTCATGAATACCAAAATCCACATTGATAATGAAAGCACAATCTGCATTGTGAAGAACCCAGTATATCATTCTAAGACAAAGCACATCGAGATTCGTCACCACTTCATAAGAGATTGTTATGAGAAGAAGCTCATAAGTGTGGAGAAAATTCACACAGACTTAAATGTAGCTGACTTGTTGACCAAACCATTTGATGGACCACGGTTTAATTACTTGGTGGTTAGCATTGGTATGATCAACCCATAGCAACATTTAAGGGGAGGCTTAGTTGTATAGTTTGTTTTAATACTGGTAGTTATGTCATATTAATACTGGTAGTTAATTAGAGTTAATTCTGGTAGTTAATCCTGGTAGTTAATTAGAGTTAATTCTGGTAGTTAATACTGGTAGTTAAGTAGAGTTAATTCGGGTAGCTAGTCTTTATTAATTCTGTCTATACAATTTCTTGCAGTATGTTTTTCTTTGTTATTAGTCTAATCTTTGCAGGCATAGCATGGATGTGCAGTTGAAAGGCAGAAGTAATAAGATTTTCAATTTTTGAAAATTCTTAGTACTTACTTAATTCTGGTTGAAAAAGAATTAAATCGGGTTGACTCTTAATTAATTCTGGTTGACCAAAATTAAGTCTGGTAATGCAATTGTTAATACTGGTAGGTTATTGTTAATGCTGGTTGCGGGAAATTTGACTTTTTCTGACTTATCACTGTTTAAATGTTACCGTTAGAGATTTTTACGGCGCAATAGTCGTACAACAGAGAAGCTATATATAGATAAAGTTTGATTTCTCTTTCATACTTTTCTTTTTATTGCTATCTCCTTCTTTTGCAAAGTAAAAATTTCTTTTATAACGAAAATAGTCAAAAGTTCTGTTACCAGCATCTACAATTTCAATTGCATCAAAACCCAAGTACTTTAATACGAATGGCTCAATTAAAATATTGTGACAAACACAATCAAGTGGGGTTTTTGCGCAAGCCTGACGAGAGTGCCGGGTTTGCTGAGATAGTGGATTTTCTTCGAGGTTCCAACCTCAGGTATGCCTTAACTACTAATCCGACTATCTATGATTCCCTCATCAAACAGTTTTGGCAGACTGCAACTGCTAATACTAACGCTGATGGGACTCTAGAAATAAAGGCAACCATTGATACTATAAGTTACACAATTTCTGAGGCGTCAATTAGGGATTCACTTCAATTAGACGACGCAACAGGAATTACAATGTTGCCAAATGATGACCTTTTTGAGGGAATGGGGCAAATAGGGTATCCTACTGATGGAACTTTTACTTTTTGGAAAAGTTTTTTCACACCCCAATGGAGGTATTTAGTCCACCATCTTTTACACTGTATAAGCTCTAAAAGTGGTGGATGGGATCAATTTGGTAGCAATATTGCTACTGCTTTGATCTGTCTATCCACTGGTAGAGTTTATAATTTTTCAAAACTCATTTTTGATGGTATGGTGGCAAATTTAAGAAGCAAGACAAAGTTTTTGATGTATCCTCGTTTTCTGCAAATGATCTTGAATATTCAAACAGAAAACAAACACCTTTATCTAGCTGTGAGCTTGACCAAAAAGATTTTTGGGAACATGAAAAGGGGTTTTCAAGGGGCACCAAGACTTTTATTGCCTTCTATGTTACTTGTTGCTACTAACCAAATTGCAGGACAAGAACATGCTACTGTGGCTCCATCCCAACCATCATCATCAACACCTCCAGTACCATCCACATCATCTCCTCCTATCATTCCTACACCTACACCACCACCTATCCCTACACCACCACCTATCCCTACACCACCACCTATTCATTCACCTACACCAACACCAATACCTGACACTGAACCTACACCATTTGAACACATCTATAAGGAGACATCTCCTGTCCACCATCACTTCTCACCCCTACAAGAACAGGCTCTAAGTCAAATGCCTATGGATGATTTACTTTATGAAGTTCCTAAGTTAATATCAAGAATTGACAGCTTGGAGATGGATCTCAAACAAACCAAGCTGACCATGGGAAATGCCATAGTGAAGTTAGTCAAGAAGGTGAAGAAGTTGGAAGGGTTTTTGAAAAGGAGGAATTTGGTTTTGTCAGACTCTGAAGAGGAAGAACCTGAGGCTCAAGGGAGGAAAATTCAAGATAATCCTCTAGATTCTTCAGAACAAGGATTGGTTACTCCTTCTACAAAGGTAAAAGCTTCAGGGGAGGAACAAGAGGAAGACATAAGTCCAAACACTCTTGAAGCAGCCAAAACTCTCTACAAGGTTGCCTCTTCAAAGTCAAGGTCTATTGACAAGGGAAGGAGATACAAGAGAAGAAAAAAGGCTAAGGGAAAGAAAGTAGTCTCAAGCCTAGATTTTCAAGAAGAAGCTGATGCTAGTGCTGAACAAGTTAATACTGCTGAAGGAGTTAATACTGGCAGTATTAAACTTAGTACTGGTAATGAACAAGCTAGTACTGATGGTGCTAAGAAGTCTACTTCTGATCAAGATAAAGGACAAAGAGAAGGAAAAGCTCCCATGATCAGTAAAGAAACTCCTAAGAAGTCTAAGGAGCAAGTTTTACAAGAGGAAGCTAGCTTTGCTGAAGCAATAAGGTTGGATACTTTGCAAAGAGAAGAGGTGGCTAAACAAGTTCATTTGGATTCTCTTTAGCTCAAAGAATTGCAGAAGAAGAAGAGTTAAATGAGCAACAGAAGAAAAGAAAAGCTCAAGTTCAGTTTGAAGCTCAGCATTACACAAATGAAGATTGGGATTTAATTAGAGCAAAGATTGAAGCTAATGCAGAGTTGTCAAAAAGCATGCTAGGAAGTGAATTAAAATGAAAAGATTTTGCAAAGAAATGGTTGTCTTGTCAATCAAGGAAGAAATATTTTGCAGAAGAAAGAGCTAGAGCTAAAAGAAATAAGCCCATGACCCAATCACAGCTAAAGACTTATATGATGAATTATTTGAAATATCACGGGGACATGGAAGTTATCTCAGCTGAAGAATTTGAGTTTTGAAGAAGTCAAGGAAGAATTTGATAAGCTTGTAAAACAGGTTGAATCCTTTGCACCAATGGGAATTTTGAAAGCCACTAAAGCTAGTTTGAAAAGATTTGGTGAAGAGCTTCAGACAAAGACTCCAAAAAGACTGAAAGATGATGAGCCAACCAAGAAGTCTTGAAAAAGAAGAAAACAGATGGCAAGAAGAGGATTGCATACAGACATTGATAAGGATGATTCTGAAGGTTCAGATGAAGTTGATGAACAAGAAGAGTCTGTCACAGGTACAAAAATTCCAATTAATCCTGTTCCTGTAGCTATGAAAACACCTAGTATAGCTACTTATAAGATCATCAAGCAAGGAGAAAAAGGAGCGTACCAAATAGTTAGAGAAGATGGTACTGACATAGTATACATTAATTTTGGTGCTATGTTGAAGTCTATATCTAAAGATGATCTTACTGAGTTATATAGGATTGTAATGAATAAATATGGGATAGATGGACCAGAGGATAAGCTAGAGAAGATATTTTGGAAGTATTTAAAAGATATGTTTGAAGAACCTCTTAGTACAGATCCTGTTTGGAGTTTGTTAAGTCAGCAAAGGATCATAAGTTGGAGATATTATGATACCTGTAGAGTACACTGTTTGAATTTGGAGTCAATGGATATTTATATGTTGTCTGAAAGAAAATATCCTTTATCTGCTGAGGTATGTCAAACTATGTTAATGCGAGACACTGACTATGAATATCAAGTGTTAATGCGGAATCTTAACACAAGAGTAAAGAAGAAACGATAATACTAATTTGCTATAAAGCTCTATGCTTCTATTGATATTTCTCAAAACGTGCTTGTAACATTGTGCCTTAGGGTTCCTCTTATACACAAAGGAAACCCTAATGGGCTTTACAAACGTGAAAGGATAATACATATCCTTTCCTAAGATATCTCCTAAGATATCTCTAAGATAACTATTACTATTCTGTTACACAAACAGACTTAACTATAAACAGAACTAACTATGACCAGTACTAACTACTCTACCAGTACTAACTTAGTACTGCCAGACTTAACTAAGTATTGCCAGTATTAACTTAATACTAACAGAACTAACTATTACTATCAGACTTAACTGTTATACTACCAGTATTAAGTCTGTTACAATCTATTTTCCCAACAATCCTCCCCTAACTTGTTCCTTAATTGTGAACTTCAGTTCCTTCCAAAACATTCTTGATCTTAAACTTTATAACACTTTACGCTTTCTGAGGATGGTTGTAATTAGGATTCTTCAAGTTGTCTTTGATCTTGTACATCACTTTAGTCTTCTCTTTTTATTTTGCAGCAAATTTTACTTCAAGCTCGTAAGCAATCCATCAGATCAGCAAACACATTGCAATTATGTACATCAAATCTTAAAGTTTTAGTCTATTCTCATCACTTCCAGGTGTGTTAACTCCTGTGAGAGGTGAATCATTGAAAATTTTAAATGGATTTGATGTCTCTTTACCAGTTAGCCATTCACTCTAGAGTAGTTAGACCTTTGGCCACCAGAAAGGTGTATGTCCTGGTAGACTAATTAACCATTTCAACTCTCGTACATGAAACATGGTGAGTTAAATACCATATGTTTTTGGAAAACCATTACAGCCATAAAACGGATTAGATTTGCCTTTTACTGTAGCCGTTTGCTCAGGGCTAGTCAATCCTGGCACCTAGAAAAGGTAAATTCCATGGTGGATTGATAACCATGTCAACTCTTTGTACATGAAACTTGGTGAGTTGATATACCATCCACTTTTTGGTAAAGTGTCAACCATCTAATATGGATTTTGCAATTTGTCTTTACCATAAGCCATAATCTTATGGACTAGTTATGGTTTTTCCACAGCCTTTACCACAAGCCATAAACTTGTGGGCTAGCCAACTCTTTTACTTAGACAGATTGGTCGAGTTGAAAAACCTTACAAACTTATTTGCAAGTTGTAAACCAATAGAACGGTTTGAGAACGTCTTTACCAAGAGCCGTTTGCTCTGTCTAGTCCAGTTCTTATGTTGATTAGACATGGTGAACTGATAACCATTTGTTGTGTTAGTGCATAGCACCTCCACCAAGTGTTATCCTTCTCATCTCTATCCTAGATTTTCAACTCTTCAGACTTCACTACTTCCTAATGCCAGCTTGCTTTTCCATCATTTTCAACATTTTATAGCAATCCTCATTCATCTTTCCATCCAGAAGCTTCATTTTCAGCATAGTTTGACATATTCATAGTCAGTGTCTCTCATATAGTTGATTTGGATTTATCCAAGTTATCTATCGTCTTACAAAGGCTAGTCAGATCCTAAACATTGGACCTACAGTTAAGTCTGGTTTTATTAGTGCCTACAATACTTGCACTCCTTCTACTTCTTCAACTAAAATTCCAGAAAAATAAGCTCTTGTTGGTTTTGCTGATGAAGTTATTTATTCCCTCTTTGCCAAACAATCAGAGGACTGGGACTTGCTTCATGAAGACCTGGAACAGATTGATGACTTGGACATTGAAGAGATGGACATAAACTGGCAGATAGCAATGATTGCTATTCGAATGAAGAAGTTCTATAAGAAAACAGGAAGGAGAGTTCGTGTTGATAGAAAAGCACCTGTTGGTTTTGACAAAAAGAAGCTTGAATGCTTCAATTGTCATAACACTGGTCACTTTGTTAGTGAATGTACAACAAAGGGGACACATGATGGAAAGAAGAAGAGAGACTATTTTTATCAACACCAAGAAGCTGGAAAACAAGAGAAGAATTAGATGGGCTTGCTGACAATGGATGATGGTATTGTCAATTGGGGAGAACATACTGAAGATGAAGAGACAAATCATGCACTCATGGCTATCAGCTCCAGTAGTGAGGTATCTTTGTGTTCTAAAACTTGCATTGATTCATATAATACCCTTAAAACACTGTGTGATGAACAAATGAATCAGTTAGGTGATCAAGAAGCACAAATACTTGCCTATAGTCAAGCTGTTAAGAAAACTGAAGCTCAACTTGTGTTACTCTTCAAAAACAGCAACTTCCTCTAAATGAAAAGCTTACATTTTAGGCAAATGAAATATATGAAAAAGATGAAAAGCTTAAAAATATAGGAGAATTGGAATGAAAGTTGTAAAAGAAAATGAACAATTGCAGAAAACATTAGATTTATGGAAAGATTCTTCCAAGAATCAAGTAGTAAAATTGGCTTAGGGTATGAAATAAAATCAAATGATGAGGTTCTATGTTTTGAGGGGGGGTGGGAAAATAAAAAAGGGGGGGAAATATTTTTTTATTTTGTTTTTAAGGGTCCAGAAGAGAGACTCAGTGGAAAACCTTTATACAGTTAGATTAATAAAAATAATGATTTTAAAGGTGTTCCACATCCTTAAGTGGAGATTTACTCCTAAACACAGATGAAATTGATGGTGTCTTTGTATGTTTTTGGTTATAAAGGAGTGGCTAGTGACCCCAAGAACCTAAAACCAGATGTAATCAGATGATAGATTCCAAGATAATGTTTACCTGACAATCTAGGACAGTACTGGAGTTATTGGAACTTCCTCTGTACATTCTGTTGATTTTGAATCTGAGATTCAGAGTACCTCAGAAGTGTAATGTGTCTAAACCTATTTACAACAATGAAAAAAGGTTGGTCTGCCCCAAGATCAAGAGTTTGAACTTTGTTTGTGTCACATACTTAATAAATCATGGGCAACAATTACAAGATCAAGAAATCACCTAAAGTTAACGGATGAATAAAATTCTATGATGGAAAGAGTAACTAGGGGGAAGTTACTCTGTTCACAAAGAAGAAATGTTTTGTTTGTGGTAGTCTAAGCCATTTGATCAAAGATTATGACTACTATGAAAAGAAAATGGCTAGAGAGGCTGCACCTAAGAAACAAAGGGTTTTTAATACTGGCAATAGGGTGACAAAACCATGGAATAATGCTGACAGGATTAATCATGCTAATCATTTTGTTCCTAGATTAGTAATACTCAATTCTGGTAGGCCAAATGTTAATTCTGTTAGGCCTAATGTTAATACTGTTCGGACACATATTAATTCTGTTAGGCAAAATGTTAATTCTGTTTGGTCTAATATTAATACTGGTAGGATAAATGTTAATTCTGTTAGGCCTAGAGTTAGTACTGTTAGTTCTAATGTTAATACTGTTAGATCTAGACAGCCAGTACCTACCAGGACCTCAAACAGTTTTAGTCCTAAAAGACCACAAGTGAATCAATTTAATCAAAGAAAGCATTTTTCTAAATCTTATTCACCTGTGAGAAGACCCATTGATAGAAATACAGCAAAAATGTCTTATTTCAATGCTGTAAAGGGAAATTGGGGATCTGTTGTTAAGACCTCAGCGGGTTATAATTGGAGACCCACTAGACCAAACTCCAATTGTAATGGTGGACCAACTTTTATTAGGTAACTGGTTTACAATAAGGTCCACAAGGCAGACCCAAGCCTGTACAGGCCTGGGTCCCTAAGAGAAACTAATTTCTCTTTTTCATGTGCAAGATCATCCACTCAAGAACATGGTAGATAGATGTATATTTGATAGTGGATGCTCAGGGCACATGACAGGTAACAAGGATCAACTGGTGGATTTTGAAGAATTCAATGGGGGGATCTGTTACCTTTGGAGGTATCAAAGGCTACATAACCGGAATATCATGGATTTGCAGATGTGAGGAAGGTGTGATAAGGTCTTTGTTTTGTAAGTCTTCTGTAAATACTTAATTATGGCGTTGCAAAAAGTGTTAATTCAGGTTGAGACATACTTAATTCTGGTGACCCTAAGTTAAGTCTGGTAGGCGTTAATTTTATATTCTTTTTGGTTTCGTTAGTGATGGGTGCGGGAAAATTTGACTTGTGCTGTTTAAACACTGTTTATTTGTTACCGTTACAGATTTTTACGGCGATATTTCTTTAAAGAGAAAGCTATATATAGATAAAGTTTGATTTCTCTTTCATACTTATCTTTTATTTACTATCGCTTCTAATCAAAGTAAAAATCTTCTTTATCTTTACAAAGGATATATTCAATTTTCTTTTTACCAGCATCTCGCAACCTCACTCGTACTATAAACCCAGTAATTTTACAGTCAGCATCACTACCTTTTTCATTGAATCTTTCAAATCATGGCTCAATTAAAATACTGCGACAAACATAATCAAGTGGGATTTTTACGCAAACCTGACGAAAGTGCAGGGTTTGCGCAGAGTTGTGGATTTTCTAAGAGGTTTCAAACATCAGGTATGCTTTAACTACTAATTCCTACTATCCATGATTTTCCCCCCCCCCCACCCCCCCCCCCCCCCCACCCCCATTGTCAAAAGTTTTGCAGACTGCTAATGCAAAATCTTGCTGATGGGACTCTAGAGTTATAAGAAACTATTGATACTATTGAGTATACAATCACTGAGGCATCTATTAGAAGTAAGCTTAAATTAGCAAATGCTTCAGGGATTACCATGTTGCCAAACAATGAGATTTTTGAAGGGATGGGGCTTATGGGGTATCCTACTGATGGATCTTTTACCTTTTGGAAAATCTTTTTCACACCCCAATGGAGATTCTTAGTCCACCATACTTTACATTGTATAAGCTCTAAAAGTGGTGGATGGGATCAATTTGGTAGCAATATTGCTAATGCCTTGATTTGTTCTTCCACTGGCCAAGAGTTTATAATTTTTCAAAACTATATTTTTGTTGGCATGGTGGTAAACTTGTAAAGCAAAACAAAGTTTTTGATGTATAATCGTTTCTTACAAATGATGTATGAGAATACAAACTCGAAAAACAAACTCCCTTAATCTGGCTGTGACCTTGACCAAAAAAGATTTTGGGAAACATGAAAAGGGGTTTTAGAGGGGTACAGACCTTTGTTGTCATTGCTTTTGTTGTCTATTGTTGATCCAAGTGCAGGACAGAAAGCTCAGTCGGCACTCAACCTCAACCATCATCTAGTGTGGTAACACAAACACACCTACAACTTCACAACCTATACCATCAGAGCCACAAACTATTCCACCTCTATCTTAACTGCTCAAACTACACCTATTGTTGAAAACTACCTGCATACCCCTCACCTTCACCTTAAACCTGCCACATGAAACCAATGGCATTAACCTTTGAACAACCATCAACTGACCAACAACCACCTTCACCTAGACAAAAAGCTACTACTTCCCAGTTAATGACACGGATTGGTGACTTGGAGAAGCAGCTCAAGGAAACCAAACAGACCTTTGGGAAAGCTATACTCACTTTGGTGGAAAGAGTAAAGGACTTGGAGGTTTGCTTGAAGAGAAAGGACCAAGTGGTTCTTTTGTCTGATTCTGAGGAGGAAGAAACAGAGGCTCAAGGGAGGAAGACTCATGATTTAGATCCTCTGGTTTCTTTGGTACAAGAGCTTATTACTCCCTCAAAGACTGTCAATGCTTTAGGGGAGGAACAAATTGAAGACATAAGCCCTACAACTCTAGAAGCTGCTGCAATCTTAACAAAAGTTCATAAGATCAAGTCAGATGACAAAGGAAAGAGATACAAGAGAAGGAAGAGCTCAAAAGAATTTGCTGGTACTGGTTTGGACTTTGAAGAAGTTAAGTCTGCCTTTGAAGAAGTTAATACTGGTGGCATTAAAGTTAGTTATGGTATTGAAGAGATTAATGTTGGCAGTTTGGATGTCAATACTGGCATTGATCCAATTACTACTGATAGCATAAGAGTCTCAGTACCTTCTCCAGACAGAGGTAGAAGAGAAGGAAAGGCTCCTATGACAGAAGAAGAAGAGACTCAAGCTTCTAGAAAGACAAAGAACGAATTCTTCAGAAGAAGCAGGACTTGATGAAGCTATTCAGATTTGATGCTTTAGAAAAAGCTTTGGAAAGAAGAAGTGGCAAACAAGTTCATTTGGATTCACTTATAGCTCAAAGGATGGCTGAAGAGCAAGAATTAACAGAGGAACAAAAGAAAAGGAAGGCTCAAGTTCAGTTTGAAGCTCAATCTTATACTGAAGAAGATTGGGATACTATTAGAGCAAAGCTTGAAGCAAATGCAGAATTGAAGGAGAGTGTGCTTGGAAAGGATCTTACTGTTGAAGATTATGCAAAAAGGATGGTAGAGTTGGTAAATCAAAGAAGAAAACACTTTGCAGAGGAAAGAGCTAGAGCAAAAAGGAATAAGCCTATGACTCAAACACAGCTCAGGAACTATATGTCAAACTTTCTAAAGAATCAAGGGACATGGAAGTTGACTCAATTGAAGAAGTTGAATTTTGAAGAAGTGAAAGCAGAATTTGAAAAATTGGTTAAGCAATTGGATACCTATGTCCCTATGAACTTTGAAGCAACAAAGGAAAGTTTGAAGAGATTTGGTGAAGAGCTTCAAACTAAAACTGCAAAGAAGCTAAAGTTTGATGATGAAGGTACTCAACCAACAGAGGAGAAGATTGAAGAAGACAAAGATGATAAGCCAACCAAGAAGACTGGAAAGAGGAGAAAACAGATAGCAAGGAAAGGATTCCATACAGACCATGATAGGGATGAATCTGAAGATTCAGATGAAGCTAATGAAAAAGATGATTCTACTTCAGGTACTAAAATTCCCATTAATCCTGTTCCTGTAGCTACAAAATCACCCAGTATAGCCAATTACAAGATCATTAAGCAAGGAAGGAAAGGTGTATACCAGATTGTAAGGGAGAATGGAACTGATATGGTATACATAAGCTTTGGAGCAATGCTGACTGACATATCAAGAGATGATCTTACAGAGCTATACAGGATTGTCATGAAGAAACATGGTATGAATGAGCCAGAGGATGAATTTGAAAAGGTACTTTGGGAATACTTGAAGAACATGTTTGAAGAACCCCTTAGTACAGATTCAATTTGGAGTTTGCCAGGTCAACAAAGGATAATTTGTTAGAGATACTATGATGCTTGCAGAGTACATTGTTTGAACTTGGAGTCTGCAGATGTTTATATGCTAATAGAGAGAAAGTATCCTTTATCTGCTAAAGTATGCAAAGCTATGTTGGACAAGAAACTTCAAGGAGGAAAACCAGATGAGGATTGTTATAAGCTTTTGAAAATGATGGAGAAGCAAATTGGTATTAGAAAATAATGGAGATTGATGAGTTAGCAATCTAGAATGGAGATGAGGAGAACAACACTTGGTGGAGGTGCTATGCACTAACACAACAAATGGTTATCAGTCCACCATGTCTAACAGACATAAGGACTGGCTAGTCCAGGAGCAAATAACTCTTGGTAAAGACTTCTCAAATCCGTTTTATGGTTGACAACTTGCCAATAAGTTGTATGGTTTTCAACTCACCATATCTATGTTAGTGAAGAGTTGGCTAGCCCACAAGTTTATGGATTGTAGTAAAGGCTGTGGAAAACCCATAACTAGTCCATGAGATTATGGCTTAAGGTAAAGACAAATTGCAAATCCATATTAGATGGTTGACACTTTACCAAAAAGTAGTTGGTACATCAACTCACCAAGTTTCATATACAAAGAGTTGATATGGTAATCAATCTACCATGGAATTTACCTTTTCTAGGTGCTAAAGGATTGACTAGCCCTGAGCAAACCGCTACAGGTAAAGGTATATCAAATCCGTTCATGGCTATAATGGTTTGCCAAAAACCATATGGTATTCAACTCACCAATGTTTCATGTACTGAGAGTTGAAATGGTTTTCAGTCGACCATGGACATGCACCTTTTTGGTGGCCAAAGGGCTGGCTACTCCAGAGAAGAATAGTTGCTGCAAAGATCAAAAAGAGATGATTTGAAGAATTGCAGCTCAAGAATAATTCGAAGAGTTTTGTTTACAACATCCTCAGGAAGCTCAAATTGAAGACACTTGAAGAAACTTGAAGTTCACAAGTGAAGATCAAGTTAGGGGAGGATTGTTGGGAAATATATTGTAAAAGACTTAATACTGGTAGTATAACAGTTAAGTCTGGTAGTATTAGTTAGTTCTGGCAGTACTAAGTTAAGTCTGGCAGTATTATAGTTAGTACTGGTAGAGTGGCAGTACTAGTTAAGTCTGTTTATGTAACAGAATAGTGATAATAGTTATCTTAGAGATATCTTAGGAGATATCTTAGGAAAGGATATGCATTATCCTTTCACACGTTTTGTATAGCCTTTTAGGGTTTCCTTGGTGTATAAAAGGAACCCTACGGCATAGAGTTTCTATATAACAAATAGTAGCATTGAAGCTTAATAGAAATCAATAGCAAAGTTAGTATTATATTGTGTTCTTCTTAATACTTGTGTTAAGATTCCGCATTAACACTTGGTATTCATAGTCAGTGTCTCTCACATAGTTGATTTGGATTTATTCAAGTTAGCTATTGTCTTACAAAGGCTATATAGATCCAAAACAAGGACCTACATGGGCAGGCAACGAGATTGTATATAGGGGACACACAAATCTAGTCTGTTACGGGGCGCAACAAGGTGATCCATTGGGACCTCTTCTTTTTGCTCTTGTATTGCACTCGCTAGTACATAAGATCAGAGAAAATTGCAAGCTTCTTCTTCATGCTTGGTATCTTGATGATGAAACCGTTATTGGAGATTCAGAAGAGGCATCCAAGGTGTTAGACATTATAAAGGTGAGTGGTCCAGATTTGGGTCTTGAACTTAATATAAAAAAACAGAGTTATTTTGGCCCTCGTGTAATGGTATAAAGCTTCGTGAGGGATTATTTCTCGTCGATATTCGGAGGCCGTCTTTGAGTGTGAAGCTTCTTGGGGGAGCTGTTAGTATAGACGCGGATTTTATTAGTGGGTTGGCTATGAGAAGAGCCGCGAATGCTGTTGATTTGATGAGTCTTCTTCCACAGTTAAATGACCCGCAGAGTGAGCTCCTTTTACTTCGATCACGTATGGGTATTGCCAAACTCTTTTTTGGTTTAAGGACTTGTCAACCTGTACACATGAAGGAGGCGGCTTTGTTTTTTGACAAAGGTTTGCGTGAGTCAATTGAGAATATAGTGGTCTGTGGAGGAGCTTTCTTTGGAGACTTGCTTCTTTACCCATTCGTCTTGGTGGTTTGGGTTTGTACTCGGTAAAAGTGGCTTTCTCTTATGCTTTTATGGCGTCGAGAGCCCAATCTTGGGTGCTACAAAACCACATCTTACGTGACAGTGACATATGTGGCATGGATGATGATTATGTTTCTGCTTTGGCTTGTCTTCGTGATACGATTCCAAGCTTTGATTTCAACGTTTTCACTAATAAGGACACCACCCCATCTAAAGCCCAACAAACATTGACGAGTGCCATTTTTAGTGAGATGGTCAAAGATATGGAAGTCCACTTTGACATGAGTGTGAGACAGAAAGCAGTTTTTGAGTGTCTACGCGCATCACATGCTCAGGATTTTCTACTAGCTATCCCTATAGACGGGCTTAGTCAACATATGTCACCGGTGGAATATCGCAATATCCTCAAGTATCGTCTCATGATTCAATTATTTTTTGTTGATGCGATATGCCCTGTTTGTCGCAAGGCATGTTTGGATTCTCTTGGAGAACATGTAGTTCACTATAAAGAGCTCCTAGGCTTCAAGTACCGTCATGATATGGTTAGAGACATTCTTTTTTATATATGCAGGCGCCCCGGAATTTCCGCTAAGAAAGAGGCACCTGTGAATTTCTTGACTAACCCTTCAGATGGAAGATCCACACTCAGACCGGTTGACGTTTTGGTTTTTGGTTGGGTTGGAGGGAAACATGCATGCGTTGATCTGACCGGGTTTCTCCTCTCGTGGGGTTGAGCAGTCGGGGTTTTATAGTGGATCGGGCTGCTTTGAAAGCCGTCTCGTGCAAAGTGGCAAAACATGAGAAAGCATGCATTGAAAATCAACACGTGTTTATTCCTTTCGCATTTGATACATTTGGTTTTCTTGCACCTGAGGCGGTGGAGCTACTTACCAGAGTCCAACGTGTTATGAACAGTAATGTCATGACACTTAGATCCGCAAACGTTGTGTTTAATAGAATTGACTTTGCAATACAAAAAGGGCTAGCGCGCGCACCTTGTTGCTCGTTTGCCTTCTCCTACTATGTAAATAATAATTTTTAAATCAATAATAAACAAAATCCCAAATGTTACCTAAAATTACCTAATTTTAATGGGTTTGCTAACCATCACCCTTGGGGTGGTGTTTAAACATACCTTAATTAAAAAATAAATAATTAATGAACATCAAACATTCATGTTTAACATCACATTCCATGTTTAAAATGAATAAATATGTATAATTATAGAATATACTACTTCATTTAATGATAATTTTTTATCTATATTATTATATAAAGCATTTACAATGTGGGTTTCATAAAAAATTAAGATAAGGAAGCTGCACAACTCGGACCACCGATTCCTTAGCTTTTCTAGAAAATTACATACAACACAGACTATCTTTTTTAATTATAAATATCCCTTCTACTTTCAATTTGGACAATATCTAATTTGATACTATTTATTTTTTTTATGACCTAATATCAATTCACACCGATTTTTTTAAAATTCCATGATCTTATAATTCAAAAGTCCATTTTGATATATTTTATAAATTTTTTAAGCTTTTTAAGATTTTTAGTGAGTTTATTTTGAATTTTTTAACAACTTAAATGCATACTCTCTTTAATGCAAACACCATACAAACAAAAAAACACAGTGTACCACTTTTTAATACACAATTAACACTCTTATTAAAATACCTCATTATTTAAAAGGTTTTGCTAACCATCACCCTTGGGGTGGTGTTTAAACATACCTTAATTAAAAAATAAATAATTAATGAACATCAAACATTCATGTTTAACATCACATTCCATGTTTAAAATGAATAAATATGTATAATTATAGAATATACTACTTCATTTAATGATAATTTTTTATCTATACGATTATATAAAGCATTTCCAATGTGGGTCTCATCAAAAATTAAGATAAGGAAGTGCACTCTTGACCATCCATCTTATTTTAGAAAATCACATCATAGACACTTTTTAATTAAAATATCACTTTTATTTTCAATTTGACATATCTTTTTATCTATTTATTTTTTTTATGATCTAATTTCACCGTATTTTTTAAAATTCCATGATCTTTAATTCAAAATCCATTTTGATATATTTTTATAAATTTTTAGCTTTTTAGATTTTTAGTGTGTTTATTTTGAATTTTTTAACAACTTTAACTTTAATTTGAATACAAACTTGATTCGTAAAAGATATATACTTTTGGAGACAATGTTTGATGGGCAAGAGAGTGTGTGAGTCTTTATACAAGCGAGAATGATGTTAATATGATGTTGCGGGAAAGCTACGGAAACCCAAACAAACGAATTCTCTAAGCGGGTAGGGAATTGCGAAGCGAGTTGGGTTAGCAATTTTTATCGCCGCCGCTATGCGCGGGTATCCAACTAGTTTAAGAAATGCTTAAACATCACCCCAAGGTGATGGTTAGCAAAACCCAAATTTTATATAAAACATGAGTAGCTTTGATAAACATCATATATTTAGAAATTATTAACATCATCTAACACGAGAATATGATAACTTAATTTCATTAAACGCCTCTAAACATCTATCACCGTGACACAAGTTAGAATTTACCAATTATATAAATCTTTTAAAAACGAGAAAGTAAATGTAGCCTTATATTCATGGGAAGTTTAATATTGTAATGTTATATTGTGGAAACAAAGTAAATAGATAATAGATGACTAGATTCCATATTTGTATGGGCTAGCATTGTGCTATTCGGGCCTCTGGCTATATCCAATAAAAAGATGGTACCATACCCAGGACCCCCATGGGACAATATAAAATATCCAATCAAATGGTAAGACGACTTCAAGAGGTCAGAAGTTTAACCTTCGTTTTGAATGTCACCATAGAAATGGGCCGTACACAATCAGGAGATACCTCGGTTAGGCTGCGGATATATAATTCGATTAGACTGCGTACATTTAAATAAAAAGCCACCTTCCGCGGGTAACTTTTGAACAAAGAAGACATTAACACTTTTACCGTTTTACATAAGAAGTAGATATAAATAACCGTATATTAATTTAACAACAAAATATGAAATATTAGCTAGGAGATAAAAGCAAACAACGTATCGGTACTAAACACTCAAGAAAGTACAAATTTATTTCGAAGATAATGTAGATATAAGTGAATGTATAATTTCTACACTTTTTAGATATAAACGAATGAGCTGTAAACAGACACACACGTATCGTAGGTGATTATTTGTGTGTGTTGACGTGACGACGTTGCGAGGTAGGAGTGATTTTAAGTGGTTCGTAAGCTACTTGGTATGTTGGCATCAAAAGCTAACCATTAATTCAAGAAAAGCAATTGGATTGTAGGCTAGAGCTTCAGGCCGGCCTTCGAATATTTAGGGCAAACTCAACTATCAACATCCACTTATACACACATACGAAACCATGAAATATCATCAGAAGAGTGATTAAGCATCTTTTATAATTAAAAATAGAATGTCAAAACAATTCTACTAAATGACTCGTAATTAGTCAATTTACTTTGCATCATTTTGATAAATATCAATAGGGGTTTATAGGTCACGGAAAAAGAAATGTTCTTCCAATTACTGCAAACTAGGTAGTTATTACACAAATTCAAAAACTAATAACTATGTCTTTAATCCTTCGAAGATAGAGGAACTAATACTAAGTTGTTTTTTTTCCGAAGCTAAGGTCTTCCAAAGCTCTCGAAGCACTTCGTCATTTGGCATGTAATTTTTGGGGTGACTTTCTTTATTGGTGTTTTCGTATTTGAATGTTCTAGCTTCCATCTGACTAGTTTTTATTTATAACATGTTGTTGTTTAAAAAATAAATTAATCTAGTATTTGCATGAATTATATGGTAAGTATCTTAACGCATGTAGCTATGCATAAATCTTTAAAAAAGTTAAAATGACTGCATGAGTACGTGCATGGCAAGCTGATAATGATCTCAAAATGTTAGCATTTTTATTGATTCGTAAATGGATCATAAAACATGAAAGTTACACTTAGTGGCTCAAAGCCTAAGAGACAAGTCAAGTTGATGATAATCTTCTTGAACACCTTCACCTTTATAGCAATAATCCATCTCTCCCCTTCCAACAATTTCTTGATGTTCCATGCTTGTCAAGAAGTGTGGCTGCACCCAACCAACAGTGCTTGAACCATTGGAACCAGACATTGATGTCTGGCTCCAAAGTTTTACTCCCGCACTCAAGTATCGACTCTTTTTAGCTAGAGTCCGTTCAAGCTTGTGAGCATTCTGGTGGCCTCCAAGTGCTTGCGAACTATAAAACTTTCTCCTGCAATATTTGCATGAGAAAACCCTTTGCTCAGGGTTGCTTGATGACGACGAAAGAGATGTGTTTGCATCATGCATGAGGTCTAAGGTGCATTCGTTGTCAGGTAGGTTTAGATCGAAAAAGTTCATGGCTTCTGAACAGTATCAGTATGTATATCACAAGTACAAAGATATGAGATCAACTCTGAACTCAAGAGAATGGAGAACACTGAAGGCTTAATTAGTCGAGTGTAAATATGAGGTTATATAGAATGTGTTGGATTGATGTACATCTATATATAGCTTATACAATGTTAGTGAAGCTAAGGTTATGGAGAGAAAGAGAGAATGGGCAATCGAATTGTTGTCGCCTCTATTAATGGCAGGACCAAGTTACTTGTCGGTGCATCTAATATTCCTTAATTAACAATTTGAGAAGTGATATTTTGATATAATATACTAGTTTTAATTTCTGTGCACGCACAGGACTTATACATTATGTTTTTCTAAACTACATATATATTTTTATTTTTTTCTGTTTTATAAGTTATGTTATAGAGTATTTTCGAAATATATGAAGATAATAGATTCATTAAATCTTTTATATAACTTGAGGAAGATTACTAATTCTTTTCTTTTGATTTACTTGTTTTCTGACTCGACATTGTGAGCCAACTAATCCCAGCAAAACTACCCTTTTAGGTAGCCCGGAGTCGGCTCAAGTGAACCTTCGATGTGCTTCGGTTGTACAACATGATTTCAGGCCGACAATGAAAAACCTACCAAAAAGTCTTCGGGTAAATTTGGGATGTGATTAGATAATGTTAAATCTTTGTTTGAAAATAAGAAATTGTTTACATTTGTTGTATTTTAAAATATAAAGTCTAGAGGTATAAAGTTTAAGGGGTTATTTGTTTATTTTTTTTAAGTTATAATAAAACTTGTAAATTTATAAATTTACACTTTTAACTCCATATAATTTATTTAAAATTAAATAATTAAATTTTTATTAATTATCTCTTCTTTTTTCAAGTTTTTGTTTTCATAAATTTGACACATATATTTTTATGTGTTTTTTTCTCCATCAGATTTCTTCACCAAAAATTTTCAATTTTGACTAAATTGATTCAATTTTGACTTTTTATTGATCAATCAGATCGTACGATTTTTCCTACGTGGCAAAATTAAGCATTCTGATTGGTACAATTTATTTTCATATAAGATTTAATCTGATAGAAAACTCCGAAATGATGTAATGCTTTTATTATATAAAAGATTATACATGGAGTAAAATAAAAATGCTTATCTAATGATATGTTATCAAAGTATTACAAAGAAGTAGATTTCATTTTCAGTATTTTACAGCAGATTCATAATTATATTTCTATGCATATAAACATGTAATGCTACATATAATGAAGAGTGGTTTAACTGGCAAGACTCTTATGTACTTATGTCAGACAATGAATCATGACATGCTTGTATTAGGCTAAAGGTAGGGCATTGACGGTGGCCAATAAGTCGCCGGTGGCCCTAGCTTGTTATAATCCCTCATTTGGCCAATAAGATGGGGCTGAAAAGTTTTATCAGGCGAGTCATACTTAAGGTTGCTGTATTCTATTAGATGGCTAAGTTATGTTAGTTTGACCGTTGACCGTTAACTGTTGACCGTCAAACTAACATAACTTAGCCATCTAATATATTCATCAAACCTATATAACTTGGATGGTTGATTTTAGTGATATAATTCTTCCCTTATAAATCAAAGTCCCATGTTTTTAGTTTTAGTGGTTTAAAATTAAAATCGATCAAAACAGCTTAGAAGAGAAGAGATATCGCTTAATTGGTGAATAATGTTGTTTTTTTTTCTTCCTAAAATGATCTTTTAACACCATTTTAATCTTGGTCACATATTCAGGTTATTCGGTTTGTTTGACTTGTATTTCTTGTTCACAAAGGGGTTTAAAGCTCAAACATTTTACCCAATAAGATGTAAAAAGGATGTGTTAATATTTTTTTTTCAAGTTACAACCATTTAATTTATTAATAACATGTGTGAAAAAGATTTATATAGTGGTGGAAGGCAAGCGGGCAATAAGCTGCGCCGCTAGCCCTTTTTAGATTGCAAAGCCAATACGTTTAAAAATCACATCCGTGGATCTAGTTGTCATAACATTGATGTGCATAATCCGTTAAACTTTTTTTTCCTTCTTTTCTTTAATCTCTTTTGCTTTAGTTTCTTTTTCATTGGTTCTTTTTATTTTCATTTTGCATTATATAGTTTGTCGACTTTTCTTTTAGTAT